>CM038680.1:499711828-499883897 GCA_021605205.1 Aegilops longissima
GCCCGAACCTGGGTAAAAACATCGTGTCCCTTGTCTCCTGTAACCATCCGCCTAGACGCACAGTTCGGGACCCCGTAACTGAGATCGCCGGTTTTGACACCGACAGGGAGGAAAGTAGAACGATGAGGTAATTGTACATGCTCCCTTATTGGAAATTAGTTCATCACATAAATCAGTTCCAGTGATTCCTACACCAATTAGTGAGGAAGCTAATGATGATCATGAAACTTCAGATCAAGTTACTACCGAACCTCGTAGGTCAACCAGAGTAAGATCCGCACCAGAGTGGTACAGTAATCCTGTTTTGGAGGTCATGTTACTTGACATGACGAACCTACGAACTATGAGGAAGCGACGATGAGCCCAGATTCCGCGAAATGGCTTGAGGCCATGAAATCTGAGATGGGATCCATGTATGAGAACAAAGTATGGACTTTGGTGGATTTTCCCGATGATCGGCAAGCCATAGAAAATGGATCTTCAAGAGGAAGACTGACGCTGATAGTAGTGTTACTATCTACAAAGCTAGAATTGTCGCAAAAGGTTTCGACAAGTTCAAGGTTTTGACTACGATGAGAGTTTCTCACTCGTATCTATGCTTAAAGTCCGTCCGAATCATGTTAGCAATTGCCACATTTTATGAAATTAGTCTAACGGATGTCAAACCTGCATTCCTTAATGTATTTCTTAAAGAGGAGTTGTATATGATGCAGCCAGAAGGTTTTGTCGATCCTAAAGGTGCTAACAAAGTAGCAAAGCTCCAGCGATCCATCTATGGACTGGTGCAAGCATCTCGGAGTTGGAATATATGCTTTGATGAGTTGATCAAAGCATATAGTTTTATATAGACTTGCGGTGAAGCCTGTATTTACAAGAAAGTGAGTGGGAGCACTACAACCTTTCTGATAAGTATGTGTGAATGACATATTGTTGATCGAAAATGATGTAGAATTTTCTGGAAAGCATAAAGGATTGTTTGAAAGGAGTTTTTTCAAAGAAAGACCTCGGTGAAGCTTCTTACATATTGAGCATCAAGATCTATAGAGATAGATCAAGACGCTTGATAAGTTTTTTCAATGAGTACTGACAAGTTTTTGAAGTAGTTCAAAATGGAAGAGTCAAAGAAGGAGTTCTTCCCTGTGTTGCAAGGTGTGAAGTTGAGTAAGACTGAAAGCACGACCACATTAGGAGATGGAGAGAGAATGGAAGTCATTCCCTATGCCTCAGCCATAGCTTCTATAAAGTATGCCATGATGTGTACCAGACCTATTGTATACCCTACCCTGAGTTTGGCAAGGGAGTAAAATAGTGATCTAGGAGTAGATCACTGGACATTGGTCAAAATTATCCTTAGTGGAATAAGGATATGTTTCTCGATTATGGAGGTGACAAAAGGTTCGTCGTAAAGGGTTACGTCGATGCAAGTTTTGACACTGATCCAGATGACTCTAAGTCCAAATATGGATACATATTAAAAGTTGGAGCAATTAGCTAGAGTAGCTCCATGCAGAGCATTGTTGACATAGAAATTTGCAAAATACATACGGATCTGAATATGGCAGACCCCTTGACTAAACTTCTCTCACAAGCAAAACATGATCACACCTTAGTACTCTTTGGGTGTTAATCACATGGCAATGTGAACTAAGATTACTGACTCTAGTAAACCCTTTGAGTGTTGGTCACATGGCGGTGTGAACTATGGGTGTTAATCACATGGTGATGTGAACTATTGGTCTTAAATCACATGGCGATGTGAACTAGATTATTGACTCTAGTGCAAGTGGGAGACTGAAGGAAATATGCCCTAGAGGCAATAATAAAGTTATTATTTATTTCCTTATTTCATGATAAATGTTTATTATTCATGCTAGAATTGTATTAACCGAAAACTTAGTACATGTGTGAATACATAGACAAAACAAAGTGTCCCTAGTATGCCTCTACTTGACTAGCTCGTTTATCAAAGATGATTATGTTTCCTAACCATAGACATGTGTTGTCATTTGATGAACATGATCACATCATTAGGAGAATGATGTGATGGACAAGACCATTTCATTAGCTTAGCATTATGATCGTTACAGTTTCATTGCTACTGCTTTCTTCATGACTTATACATGTTCCTCAGACTATGAGATTATGCAACTCATGAATACTGAAGGAACACCTTGTGTGCTATCAAACGTCACACGTAACTGGGTGATTATAAAGATGCTCTACAGGTGTCTCCGATGGTGTTTGTTGAGTTGGCATAGATCAAGATTAGGATTTTTCACTCCTTGTGTCGGAGAGGTATCTCTGGGCCCTCTCGGTAATGCACATCACTATAAGCCTTGCAAGCAATGTAACTAACAAGTTAGTTGCGGGATTATGCATTACGGAACGAGTAAAGAGACATGCCGGTAATTAACGAGATTGAACTAGGTATTGAGATACCGACGATCGAATCTCGGGCAAGTAACATACCGATGACAAAGGGAACAACGTATGTTGTTATGCGGTTTGACCGATAAAGATCGTCGTAGAATATGTGGGATACTATATGAGCATCCAGGTTCCGCTATTGGTTATTGGCCGGAGACGTGTCTCGGTCATGTCTACATAGTTCTCGAACCCGTAGGGTCCGCACGCTTAACGTTCGGTGACAATCGGTATTATGAGTTTATGTGTTTTGATGTACCGAAGATAATTCGAAGTCCCGGATATGATCACGGACATGATGAGGAGTCTCGAAATGGTCGATACATAAAGATTGATATATTGGACGACTATATTCGGACACCGGAAGTGTTCCGGGGATCACCGGATAATTATTGGAGTGCCTGGGGGTTATCGGAACCCCCGGGGGAACTAATGGGCCAACATGGGCCTTGTGTGAGAGAGAGGAGGGAGCCATGGGCTGTCCGCGCCCCCCCCTTGGGAGTCCGAATTGGACAAGGGGGGGGGCGCCCCCTCTTTCCTTCCTCTCTCCCTCTCCTTCCTTTCCCCTTCCCCCTTCCTAGTTGGACTAGGAAAAGGGGAGCCCTACTCCTACTAGGAGGAGGAATCCCCCCTCTCCTTCGCGCGCCACAAGGGCCCGCCGGCCTTCCCCTTGCTCCTTTATATACGGGGGCAGGGGGCACCCTAGAACAGACAAGAGACAATCTTTTAGCCGCGTGCGGTGCCCCCCTCCACAGATTTCCACCTCGGTCATATCGTTGCAGTGCTTAGGCGAAGCCCTGCGCCGGTAACTTCATCATCACCATCACCACGCCATCATGATGACGAAATTCTCCCTCGGCCTCAGCTGGATCAAGAGTACGAGGGACGTCACCGAGCTGAATGTGTGCAGATCGCAGAGGTGTCGTGCGTTCGGTACTTGGATCGGTTGGATCGTGAAGACGTTCGACTATATCAACCGCGTTGTCATAACGCTTCCGCTTTCGGTCTACGAGGGTACGTGGACACACTCTCCCGCTCGTTGCTATGCATCACCTAGATGGATCTTGCATGTGCGTAGGAATTTTTTTGAAATTTCTGCGTTCCCCAACATAGATCACATCTCCATGTGATTTAACACCAATAGTTCACATCACCTTCTGATTAACACCCATAGTTCACATCGCCATGTGACCAACACCCAAAGGGTTTACTAGAATTAGTAATCTAGTTCACATCGCCATGTGATTAACACCCAAAGAGTACTAAGGTGTGATCGTGTTTTGCTTGTGAGAGAGGTTTAGTCAATGGGTCTGCCACATTCAGATCCGTATTTATTTTGCAAATTTCTATGTCTACAATGCTCTACCATGAGCTAGTTGCTCCTACTTGCAATATGTATCCAGATTGAGACTCAGAGTCATCTGGATTAGTGTCAAAGCTTGCATCGGCGTAACCCTTTACGACGAACTCTTTGTCACTTCAATAACCAAGAAACATTTCCTTAGTCCTTTTAAGGTACCTAAGGATAGTTTTGACCGCTATCCAGTGATCTACTCCTGGATCACTATTGTATCCCCTTGCCAAACTCATGGCAAGGTACACAATAGGTCTGGTATACAGCATGGCATACTTTATAGAACCTATGGCTGAGGAATAGGGAATGACATTCATTCTCTTTCTATCTTCTGTCATGGTCGGGTTTTGAGTCTTACTCAACTTCACACCTTGTAACACAGGCAAGAACTCCTTCTTTGACTGTTCCATTTTGAACTACTTCAAAATCTTGTCAAGGTATATACTCATTGAAAAATCTTATCAAGTGTCTTGATCTATCTCTATAGATCTTGATGCTCAATATGTAAGCAGCTTCACCGAGGTCTTTCTTTGAAAAACTCCTTTCAAACACTCCTTTATGCTTTCCAGAAAATTCTACATCATTTTCGATCAAAAATATGTCATTCACATATACTTACCAGAAAGGCTGTAGTGCTCCCACTCACTTTCTTGTATATACAGGCTTCACCGCAAGTTTGTATAAAACTATATGCTTTGATCAACTCATCAAAGCATATATTCCAACTCCGAGATGCTTGCACCAGTCCATAGATGGATTGCTGGAGCTTGCATATTTTGTTAGCACCTTTAGGATGGACAAAACCTTTTGGTTGCATCATATACAACTCTTCTTTAATAAATCCATTAAGGAATGCAGTTTTGACATCTATTTGCCAGATTTCATAAAATGTGGCAATTGCTAACATGAGTCGGACAGACTTTAAGCATCGATACGAGTGAGAAAATCTCATCGTAGTTAACACCTTGAACTTGTCAAAAACCTTTTTCGACAAGTTGAGCTTTGTAGATAGTAGCACTACTATCAGCGTCCGTCTTCCTCTTAAAGATCCATTTATTCTCAATGGCTTGCCGATCATCGGGCAAGTCCACCAAAGTCCACACTTTGTTCGTATATATGGATCCTATCTCAGATTTCATGGCCTCAAGCCATTTATCGGAATCTGGGCTCATCATCGCTTCCTCATAGTTCGTAGGTTCGTCATGGTCTAGTAACATGACTTCCAGAACGGGATTACGGTACCACTGAGGTGCGGAACGTGCTCTTGTTGACCTACGAGGTTCAGTAGTAACTTGATCTGAAGTTTCATGATCATCATCATTAGCTTCTTCTCTAGTTGATGTAGGCATCACTGGAACTGATTCCTGTGATGAGCTACTTTCCAATTCGAGAGAAGGTACAATTACCTCATCAAGTTCTACCTTCCCCCCACTCACTTCTTTCGAGAGAAAATCCTTCTCTAGAAAGGATCCATTCCTAGCAACAAAGATCTTGCCTTTGGATCTATGATAGAAGGCGTACCCAATAGTTTCTTTTGTGTATCCTATGAAGACGCACTTCTCCGATTTGGGTTTTAGCTTATCAGGCTGGAGATTTTTCACATAAGCATCACAACCCAAACTTTAAGAAACGACAACTTAGGTTCTTTCCAAACCACTGTTCATACGGGGTCGCCTCAATGTATTTAGATGGTGTCCTATTTAACGTGAATGCAGCTGTCTCTAATGCATAACCCCAAAACGATAGTAGTAAATCGGTAAGAGATCATAGATCACATCATATCTAATAAAGTATGATTACGATGTTCGGACACACCATTACGCTGTGGTGTTCCAGGTAGCGTGAGCTACAAAACTATTCCACATTGTTTCAAATAAAGACCAATGTCAGTGTCAAAACCGGCGGATCTCGGGTAGTGGGTCCCGAACTGTGCGTCTAAGGTGGATGGTAACAGGAGGCGGGGGACACAATGTTTACCCAGGTTCGGGCCCTCTCGATGTAGGTAATACCCTACTTCCTGCTTGATTGATCTTGATGATATGAGTATTACAAGAGTTGATCTACCACGAGATCGTAGAGGCTAAACCCTAGAAGCTAGCCTATGATTATGATTGTTGTTGTTGTCCTACGGACTAAACCCTCCGGTTTATATAGACACCGGAGGGGGCTAGGGTTACCCAGTGTCGGTTACAAGGGAGGAGATCTACATATCCGAATTGCAAAGCTTGCCTTCCACGCCAAGGAGAGTCCCATCCGGACACGGGACGAAGTCTTCAATCTTGTATCTTCATAGTCCAACAATCCGGCCAAAGGATATAGTTCGGCTGTCCGAGGACCCCCTAATCCAGGACTCCCTCAGTAGCCCCTGAACCAGGCTTCAATGATGATGAGTCCGGCACGCAGATTGTCTTCGGCATTGCAAGGCGGGTTCTTCCTCCGAATACTCCATAGAAGATTTTGAACACAAGGATAGCGTCCAATTCTGCAAAACAAATTACACATACCATCGCAGAGGGTATAATATTTCCACAAACCTAATCTGCTGACAACTTTTCGTAACGTGACATCACGCCATGGTTCGGTCATTATGAACCGTTTTTTCCCAGCCTGCCACTGCACGTGTTGCGAGGCGGTTTCATTGGCACGTCTTGTCGAAGCAGAGATCGTGTTCCCCTTATCACGGGATTCTCATCAATACGAGTATGGGTAACCCAATCGTGCATGTTGGTATGACTCCTCGAATTTAGGCAAGTTCCAAACGGCCACGCGGAGGACGCTTGATACTCACCCCCTTTATAAAGGGGCCAAGGCATGTCCTTTTCTTCTCGCGCTCGATCCTTCCCTTCCCCCACCTCGAATTCCAACATCCAAGGCTCAGGCTAAGTGCTTCGGACCTTCAATTATGTCCGGATCCAACCTTCAAGGCCGGTCGATGGCCTCCTCTGTCACAGAGGAGGACATCAAGAAGCTAAGAGAAGCTGTGTATCCGATCACCAAATCTCGACAAAGCTTCCTGCTCAAGGGCAGGTCATCCCCACTCCCGAACCCAACGAGAGTGTCGTATTTGTTCCCCACTTCCTCCGAGGGCTAGGCTTTAGTCTTGATCCCTTTGTTAGAGGGCTTATGTTCTATTACAGGCTCGATTTCCACGATCTAGCTCCAGATTCCATCCTTCACATCTCGTCGTTTATCGTCGTGTGTGAGGCCTTCCTCTGCATCCCCCCACACTTCGGCCTATGGGTCAAGACCTTCATTGTGAAGCCAAAGATGATCGATGGGCGACACACAGAATGTAGAGGTGCCATAATAAGAAAAGGTGCCGATGCTCCATGGTCAAAGGGTCCCTTCCTGGAGGTGTCCAGCGTATGGCAACGGGAGTGGTTTTACATCACAGCTCCACGAGGTACTAAGTGGGTAGCCGCCCCTGCCTTTAGCTCGGGCTCCCTGCCACGACTGGCGTCATGGGTCAACAAGGGGCTGGACTGGGGGCCAGTAAAAGATGTGCCGACATTACAGAGTCGCATCCAAGATCTCCTCTAGAGAGATATATACCTTGTCAAGGTAATGCAAGTCATGCTAGTTCGTCGAGTCTTGCCTTGCAAACGTCGACCTCTCCGTATGTGGGAGTTCAACCTGGAAGGACCGTGAACTATTCAGCAATTCTTCGGCATGACGCTCGAAGATATGTATGGATTGTTCTTCGGATCACGAATAAAGTGTCCGGACACCACCGAGGATGCGGGTCTGAGCTGCAGTCGTCCAGATACCCATGTTAGTAATTCCGCGACCAAACACGCTGCCTTTTTATTTATCACAACATCATTCTAAAAAGTCGCTCTTTGACCAGGACTGGATAAAAAAGGCTAAGGTGATCAGGTGTTCGACCCCCCTTCCTGAAGGCTCACCGGATCCTGTACTAGCCAGTATGCTGGAGGTTGCACCTTATCAAGCGCCATCAAGGGAAGATAAAGAGAGGAATGAAGAAGCCGCAAGTGGGCCTCACGCATTACTCATCCAAACTGGGGGAATTAGCATCGCCGCGCAGGAGGATAATCGGGGAGAAGAATCTGAAATTCCCTCTCCCCGAGGAAGGAAAAGGACCGCCTCTGAAGACTTGGAAACAAGGGTTTCCAAACAAGGGAAGTAACCTTCGCCAGGGGGCCCTGCCCCGGAGGGCATCCTTACCGCACAGTGCCCGCAAGGGGATCAGCCCTCCACCAAGCTGTAAGTGAATAATAGTACTTTTGGTAAATATATACTGCTTCACCTCTGAGGACAATAACCGAGACGTATGTCTTGCAGTTCAGATCATAGCCCTTCTCGATAGAATTCGTCTTCGGGGGATCTTTTTCCGGAGATGATGGAGAGCGAAATGCCTCCCCTTGTCTCCCCGCCTCGAGGGGCGGACGACCCTGAGGTGTCGTCACGGAGGCTTTCTCCTGATCCGCCAAGGCCGAAGGTAACCTTCGCCACCAAGTCCGAGTATTCGCCCTAGGGAGAGCAACAAAAAGAGTCCGGGACTGTCCGGTGCACAACCGGACGTGCTGATGGGTCTTCTGGAGCAAGCGGCTATCTCAGAGGCGCATCGTACTTTAATGGGTACGGTGTTTGAAAGAATTTCATCTGCCAAAAGTGGATTGCATGAAGCTTTTACGAGCCTGCTAGGAGGCTTTGAGGTATGCAAAGTAACATATATATTTTTGACCGTACCGCACATGCTAAGTGTGCTTTGTACAGATAGTAGCCCCTGAGACTCTGGTTGCCGTCCAAAGGCGGCAAACAGAGGATCATAGTCCCAGGTAGTGATCGCGTTGCTTACATGTCCAGGCGGCTGAAGGTCCGGAGGCTGGCCGGACTGAGTTTGCTGAACTAAGGCGGCAGCTTGACGCGACAGATGCCGACATCGCGCTTGTGAACAAGCGGCTTGACGAGGCACATGGTATGTATTTCCGGGTGGTCAATAAATATTAAGAGGGGCATGAAGCTAGTATCTATAATATGTTATTTATTGCAGATGGAGCTGCCGCCATGGAGACCCTTCGGGCGGAACTTGCCCAAGCCAAGGAACTAGCCAAGAGAAGCGATGCGGCCGCCCTAAAGGCGGCCGAAGAGTTAAAACCTGAACAGGCTGCTCATTGCCAGAGCGAAGATAAAATAGAGAAGATGGCTGTTGAGATGAAGGATGCCGCCGACCGGTATGAGCTTCTTGAAAAGGAAAGCCAGGCGAAAGCGGCGGACCTGAAGAAAGCCATGGTAGAAGCCAAGTAAGCCCGCTCTAAAATCAGAGCGGTGAAGGAGGAGCTCCGTCAAGCCGGAGATATCACGGCTGGGAAGCCCCACTGGATCAGTTATGGAGTGCTGCAGATGCGTATTCGGACTTGGCAACGAGTGCTGCTGATGCGACTGAGTTTTTCAAGGATAAAAAAGATCACGAAGTGGAAAAGTTGTTCTGGTTGCAGTTCAGTGCTCCAACACGTCTGCTGCTGTTAAATGAACAAATGGCCGAGTGGGCTGAGCTCCATAGATTGTCCGGACTTGTCATGAGGTCTGTCGTGGATCACCTTTGGCCGGAAGGACCAAGGCCGAATAGTTATTTTAGTTTAGTGCAACGATCCCTTGGTGCTGTGCCGCATATCAACGTTGTAAAGAGGTCAGCGTGCGTAGAGGGTGTGCGGATGGCTCTTGCCCGTGTTAAGACATACTGGGCAGAGATGGAGGCCACCGCTATTGCAACCCAGGGTCCGGCCGTAGGCCAGGTATCGGCCGAGCACTATTTTGAGGAAGTCCTAGAAGGTGCTCGTTTAATAGAGGCCCAGTGCTCGAAGAGTATCATGTTTGAGTGAAATGTATCCCAATTGTAAGAACAATGCTATTTGGGTTATAAAGGCTGTGTTTATACTTTTTCCCGAAAGTATTATGATGCCTCCTGTGCGGCCGTTTATGTATGTGAATAACCTGAAAGTTTGCAGTCGTCGGCTTCATCCCCCACGCATATAATGCGGGGGTGTTCGGAAAAGTGCGTATTCACACTTGATCCAACGTCTTGGTCCATTAAGGAGGTGAGAGCGCGGCGAACAAGGCAATTGGACTATATTGCTTTAACACTTTCACTTAGCCATAGGAGTTTGACAGCGGGGCTACTATATAGCCCCTGGTACTTCCGCGCTCATCCGAATACGGGGCACGTACATACATGACCGGGAAATGGCCCTTCGTTAATGCGGAGGAATCGTGAAGATTCCGCTGGGTCATCGAGTGGTTGACCAGTCTCGCGCTTTATCATGACAGTCAGTTTTCAGCTTTCTCTACTGAGGTGCTCATCCAGATGAACCAGGGCACAATCGCAGTAGTTCTCCCTGTGCCACCTTAGCCGATAGAGCGGAACGTAAGGTAGCAAAACACGGGAGCCGGGCAAACCCAACTATTGACCAAAGACATGATTCAGAGCTGATGCATATAAGGCCAAACTCGCGACGCCGAACACTCCCTAAGGTATTCGGACTTTACAACATATACCGGGCTGAGTAACGCCCTTGATAATGAACCCTGAATTTCCAGGTACGTGCATTAGTCTGACGTGGTGAAATGCCAATAACGCCAGCATCCCTCTTGGTTGTGTTGAGTATCCGGAGGGTGTGAAGCAACAAGAGACAGTAAAAAAGGTTTATGCAGGGTCTTAATCTAAAATGAAACCTTTGAACGGGGCCCTGCTGCACGTCTGCGCCTGTGTCTCCATTGTGCCGTATCCTGGAAGGGTGTAGCACGATGATCATCTACAAAACAGAAAAAACCCAGGTGAAAGTCTTCGTGCGAAAAAATTGGTTATTCTTAATGAACCATTAAAATTCAACCTAAATAAGGTCAAGCCGAACTGTAGTTCTTTTTACATGCGGGAAGCCCCTAGCACCACCTATGGGGGTATGTCCATCGACCCACTCTTAGGTTTATCTGAGCTGTTACAACCAGTGGTGCGCCGGACTCGTCTAGCCGTGTCCGCGGTCTTGATGACCGATCATTTATTCTGGTTGAAGAGGCCGTTTCAGTGTTCGGCTGCTAACGCCGCCGCACATTCTTCTGCACATAAGGAACGCTCTGTGTTTCCTCTAACTATGATGATGGCATGTGGACCGAGCATCCTAAGCTTAAGATAAGCGTAGTGCGGTACTGCGTTAAAACGAGCGAAGGTCGTTCTTCCGAGTAGTTCTTGATAGCCGCTTCGGAATGGAGCGATGTCGTAGGTTAACTTTTCACTTCGGAAGTTGTCGGGAGAACCGAATACAACCTCTAGTACTAGAGAGCCCGTACAGCGGGCCTCTGGGCCTGGTATTACTCCTTTAAAGGTAGTGTTGCTTTGGCTGATTCTTGCCGGGTCTATCCCCATTTTGCGGACTGTGTCCTGATATATCAGATTAAGACTACTGCCGCCGTCCATAAGGACTCGGGTGAGATGATATCCGTCAATTATTGGGTCTAGCACCAAGGCGGCCGATCCTCCGTGCCGGATACTAGTCGGATGATCCCTGTGATCGAAAGTGATCGGGAAGACTGACCACGGGTTGAACTTTGGGGTGACGGGCTCCATGGAGCATACGTCTCGGAGTGCGCATTTGCTCCTCCTCTTCGTTACGTGAATCATGTTCACTGTTTTGACCTCTGGTGGGAATTTTTTCTGTCCCCCAGTGTTTTGCTGGCGAGGCTCACCCTCATCTTCGCTTGGTGTCTCCCTCCCCTTGTGTTCGGCATTTAGCTTGCCGGCCTGCTTGAAGACCCAACATTCTCTGTTGGTGTGATTTGCAGGTTTGTCGGAGGTGCCATGAATCTGACATAATCTGTCTAGAATCTTGTTTAGGTTGGACGGTCCGTCTCTGCTGCCTTTAAATGGCTTTTTCTGTTGACCGGGTCGAGAGCCCCTGAATCCGGCGTTTACCGCCATGTTGTCTGGGCTGTCTTCATTGTTTCGACACTTACTTTTATTGCGTCGTGGTTTTCCATTGCCATCCCTAACTTCGGATGTGCCTGGGTTGCTGGTGCCGCTACGGGCCAGCAAACTGTCTTCGCCCGCACAAAAGTGGGTCATAAGGCTTGTGAGGGCTGCCATTGTCCTTGGTTTTTCCTGGCCGAGGTGTTTGGCGAGCCATTCGTCCGGACACTGTGTTTGAAAGCCTCTAAGGCTTCGGCGTCCGGGCAGTCGACAATTTGATTCTCCTTAGTGAGGAATCTGTTCCAAAGCTTTCGGGCTGACTCTCCGGGCTGTTTAATTATATGACTTAAATCGTGTGCATCTGGTGGTCGGACATAGGTCCCTTGAAAATTAGCCCTGAAAGCATCCTCGAGCTGCTTCCAACTTCCAATTGAGTTTTCAGGGAGGCTCTTCAGCCAGTGCCGAGCTGGTCCCTTCAACTTGAGGGGCAAGTATTTGATGGCATGGAGATCATCTCCATGAGCCATATGGATATGAAGGATAAATTCCTCAATCCAGACCCCATTGTCTGTCGTTCCATCGTATGCCTTTATGTTCACGGGTTTGAATCCTCCGAAATTGTGATCCAAAGACCTCATCGGTGAAGCATAGGGTGCGCGCACCTGTATTTGGATGTGTCATGGTGTTCTGACGGTTATAGTGTTCGGTTTTGCTTCTGCGCCGGAGCTCGCTTCCTAGATCCGTAGATGGACCTGGTCATACCGGTATTTTTTTGTGCAAGTCCTCACGTAGATCGTGAGCTGACATGCGAGACATCGTTAGCCGCCCTATCTCGGCCACGAGGTGGTCGATCCAGCTGATCAGACGTTTTATTTTTCAGCTGTATGGGCTCTATAGCCTCGTCATCGAATTCAGGCAAGAGCTTGCGCTTTGGATAGGTCTTCGTGTGGCGACTGCCACCGTACTTTTCTGCAGTGTCGAGCACTTTGTTCCATCTACTGTTGAGTGTATTTTGTGTGGCCTTAAGCATTTGCTTCTTCTTCTTCAGACTCCTCACGGTGGCAATAAGCCTTCTATGGAGGTCCTCTTGCTCCAAGTGCCTTTCTGGGATGATGTGTGCATCGTCGTCCGGACTGTTCTCCTCTCTGGAGACAGGTTGGTTAGCTTTGCCCTCAGCGTCGTCGTGATCGGACGACGGATCCGTACTATGTTCGCCGTCCGCTGGTTCATCCTGCTCTGTCGCTGGATCTATGTGGTCGTCGTTTCCTTTGGAGTCGACTGGGGTATTGTTTTTTCTGCGCTTGTTGTCGCTGTTTTGCCGAGGTGGGATTTGGAGCGCGCGTCACGCTGCCGCTTTGGTTGCTTCTCGAGGGAACTATCCTTCATTGCATCCTTCCGTTCCTCGTCATTGTTTTCTTTGGGTGTATCCACCATATATATATATCGTGTGAAGAAGTGGCTGTCCAGCGCCCTGTGGGCGGTGGTTGCTGTTCCTCTCCTGCATCGTCTTCCATACCGTCGATGTCTTCGGAGTCGAAATCGAGCATGTCGGTTAGGTCGTCGATAGTGGCTATTAAGTGGGTGGTTGGTGGGGAACGAATTTCTTCATCGTCCGCTTCCCACTCAAGCCGACCATAGTTCGGCCAAGGGTCTCCTGACAAGGAAAGAGACCTTAATGAATTTAGCACGTCGCCCAGGGGCGAGTGCTGAAAGATATCCGCGGAGGCAAACTCCACGATCGGCGCTCAATCGGATTCAATAGGTACGGACGTAGGCGGTTCGGAGGCCGTTGTCGGGGACGAATCCAAGTGTCCGGCAACACGGGTCTCATAGGAGGTGAAATCAGTATTCGGCTCTATCGCCACCGAGTGTGCGGCCTCCGTGGCGGGGTCCATCCAGCCGTCCTCGGACGGTGCACTCTGCTCCGGATTTAGGGCCGGAGCAGCCACAGGTGTGATCTCCTGAACACCGTCCGACGGTAGAATTAGGTCATGCTCGTCGTGACTGTGCGGCGCACCTGACATAGGCTCGAATCCGTCAAAGATCAAGTCTCCGCGGATATCAGCCGTATAGTTTAAATTTCCAAACCTGACCTGACGGCCAGGGGCGTAGCTCTCGATCTGCTCTAGATGGCCAAGCGAGTTGGCCCGCAGTACGAAGCCGCCGAATACGAAGATCTGTCCGGGGAGAAAAGCCTCACCCTGGATCGCATTGTTGTTGATGATCGAAGGAGCCATCAAGCCTTATGGTGATGACACAGTGGAACTCTCAATGAAAGCACCAATGTCGGTGTCAAAACCGGCGGATCTCGGGTAGGGGGTCCCGAACTATGCATCTAAGGCGGATGGTAACAGGAGGCGGGGGACACAATGTTTACCTGTGTTCGCCCTCTCGATGGAGGTAATACCCTACTTCCTGCTTGATTGATCTTGATGATATGAGTATTACAAGAGTTGATCTACCACGAGATCATAGAGGCTAAACCCTAGAAGCTAGCCTATGATTATGATTGTTGTTGTTGTCCTACGGACTAAAACCTCCGGTTTATATAGACACCGGAGGGGGCTAGGGTTACCCAGAGTCGGTTACAAGGGAGGAGATCTACATATCCGAATTGCCAAGCTTGGCTTCCACGCCAAGGAGAGTCCCATCCGGACACGGGACGAAGTCTTCAATCTTGTATCTTCATAGTCCAACAGTCCGGCCAAAGGATATAGTCCGGCTGTCCGAGGACCCCCTAATCTAGGACTCCCTCAACCAAACTCGTGACTCAAATATTCGCCTCCGCGATCAGATCGTAGAAACTTTATTTTCTTGTTACGATGATTTTCCACTTCACTCTGAAATTCTTTGAACTTTTCAAATGTTTCAGACTTGTGTTTCATTAAGTAGATATACCCATATCTGCTCAAATCATCTATGAAGGTCAGAAAACTACGATACCCGCCGTGAGCCTCAACACTCATCGGACCGTATACATCGGTATGTATTATTTCCAATAAGTCAGTGGTTCACTCCATTGTTCCGGGGAACGGAGTCTTAGTCATCTTGCCCATGAGTCATGGTTCGCAAGCATCAAATGATTCATAATCAAGTGGTTCCAAAAATCCATCCGTATGGAGTTTCTTCATGCGCTTTACACCAATATGACCTAAATGGCAGTGCCACAAATATGTTGCACTATCATTATAAACTTTGCATATTTTGGCATCAATATTATGAATATGTGTATCATTACGGTCGAGATTCAATAAACCATTTATATTTGACTTAAATGAATAACCGTATTGCAATAAACATGATCCAATCATATTCATGCTCAAAGCAAACAACAAATAACATTTATTTTGGTCCAACACTAATCTCGAAGGTAGAGGGAGCGTGCGATGGTGATCTTATCAACCTTGGAATCACTTCCAACACACATAGTCACCTCGCCCTTAACTAGTCTCTGTTCATTTTGCAACTCATGTTTCGAGTTACTAATCTTAGCAACTGAACCGGTATCAAATACCCTAGGGTTACCATGAACATTAGTAAAGTACACATCAATAACATGTATATCAAATATTTTTTGTTCACTTTTCCATCCTTCTTATCCGCCAAGTATTTGGGGTAGTTCCGCTTCCAGTGACCATTCCCTTTGAAGTAGAAGCCCTCAGTTTCAAGCTTAGGTCTAGCTTTGGGCTTCTTCACGGGAGTGGCAACTTGCTTGCCATTCTTCTTGAATTTCCCTTTCTTTCCCTCGCCCTTTTACTTGAAACTAATGGTCTTGACAACCATCAACACTTGATGTTTTTTCTTGATTTCTATCTTCGCCGATTTCAGCATCGCGAAGAGCTTGGGAATCGTTTTCGTTATCCCTTGCATATTATAGTTCATCACAAAGTTCTAGTAACTTGGTGATAGTGACTAGAGAACTCTGTCAATCACTATCTTATCTGGAAGATTAACTCCCATTTGATTCAAGAGATTATAGTACCCAGACATTCCGAGCATATGCTCACTAGCTGAGCTATTCTCCTCCATATTGTAGGCAAAGTACTTGTCAGAGGTCTCATACCTCTTAACACGGGCATGAGTCTGAAATACCAATTTCAGCTCTTGGAACATCTTATATGCTCTATGGCGTTCAAAACGTTTTTGAAATCCCGGTTCTAAGCTGTAAAGCATGGCGCACTAAACTATCAAGTAGTCATCATACCGATATTGCCAAACGTTCATAATGTCTGTATCTGCTCCTGCAATAGGTCCGTCACCTAGCGGTGCATCAAGGACATAATTCTTCTGTGCAGCAATGAGAATAATCCTCAGATCACAGACCCAATCTACATCATTGCTACTATCATCTTTCAACTTATTTTTCTCTAGGAAGATATCAAAAAATAAAATAGTGGAGCTATACGCGAGCTATTGATCTACAACATAGATATGCAAAAACTATCAGGACTAAGTTCATGATAAATTAAAGTTCAATTAATCATATTACTTAAGAACTCCCACTTAGATAGACATCCCTCTAATCATCTAAATGATCACGTGATCCATATCAACTAAACCATGTACGATCATCACGTGAGATGAAGTAGTTTTCAATGGTGAACATCTCTATGTTGATCATATCTACTATATGATTCACGTTCGACCTTTCGGTCTCAGTGTTCCGAGGCCATATCTGCATATGCCAGGCTCGTCAAATTTAACCCGAGTATTCTGTGCGTGCAAAACTGGCATGCACCCGTTGTATGTGAACGTAGAGCTTATCACACCCGATCATCACGTGGTGTCTCGGCATGACGAACTGTAGCAACGGTGCATACTCAGGGAGAACACTTATACCTTGAAATTTAGTGAGGGATCATCTTATAATGCTACCGCCGTACTAAGCAAAATAAGATGCATAAAAGATAAACATCACATGCAATCAAAATATGTGACATGATATGGCCATCATCATCTTGTGCCTTTGATCTCCAGCTCCAAAGCACCATCATGATCTCCATCATCACCGGCTTGACACCTTGATCTCCATAGTAGCATCATTGTCGTCTCACCAACTAATGCTTCTCCGACTATCGCTACCTTGTAGTGATAAAGTAAAGCAATTACATGACGATTGCATTTCATACAATAAAGCGACAACCATAAGGCTCCCGCCAGTTGCCGATAACTTTTACAAAACATGATCATCTCATACAACAACGTATATCACATCATGTCTTGACCATATCACATCACAACATGCCCTGCAAAAACAAGTTAGACGTCCTCTACGTTGTTGTTGCAAGTTTTACGTGGCTGCTACGACTTCTAGTAAGAACAGTTCTTACCTAAGCATCAAAACCACAACGATTTTTCGTCAAGTGTGCAGTTTTAACCTAAACAAGGACCGACCGTAGTCAAACTCGATTCAACTAAAGTTGAGAAATAGACACCCGCCAGCCACCTATGTGCGAAGCATGTCATTAGAACCAGTCTCATGAACGCGGTCATGTAATGTCGGTCCGGGCCGCTTCATCCAACAATACCACGGAATCAAAGTAAGACGTTGGTGGTAAGCAGTATGACTATTATCGCCCATAACTCATTTGTGTTCTACTCGTGCATATCATCTACGCATAGACCTGGCTCGGATGCCGCTGTTGGGGAACGTAGTAATTCAAAAAAAATTCCTACAATCACGCAAGATCTATCTAGGAGATGCATAGCATCGAGAGGGGAGAGTGTGTCCACGTACCCTCGTAGACCGAAAGCGGAAGCGTTTAGTTAACGCGGTTGATGTAGTCGAACGTCTTCACGATCCAACCGATCCAAGTACCGAACGTACGTCACCTCCGTGTTCAGCACACGTTCAGTACGATGATGTCCCTTGAGCTCTTGATCTAGTAGAGGGTCGAGAGAGAGTTTCGCCAGCACGACAACATGGTGATAGTGTTGATGATGTGATCCGCACAGGGCTTCACCTAAGCACTACTACTGTCGGAGTAAATGACCACGGGTAGCCTAGCCGGCTCCCGCTGGCACTTCTGAAAAAATTATGGGCCGATCGTGCCCTCAAGCATCCAAGACGCGGGGCCGCCTTCCCTCGGCCGGCTGTCTCTAAGACCGGCTGCCGGGAGGCGGCCCGGCCCTAAAACCTACGAGAGGAAGGCCACAAGAAGGCCGACTCCAAGAAGTCGGCCCCGAGAAGGCCGACTCCAAGAAGCCGGCTACGAGAAGGCCGACTCCAAGAAGCTGGCCCCCCAGCAGGCGACCAAGACCGTCCCCCTCAAACTTTGCACCCACATAACGGTGATGAGACGGGGCGTGGCTACAGTGAAGCCTGCCACCCCCGAATCCCGGAGCACGCATGGCCACAGCAGGCGCCAGACGGGCGGCCATCACCCGCTCGGGCGCGCAATCGCTGGCATGTTGACCATGATGTCACCCACGACAGGTTGTCAGTACGGCCCGCAGGCGGCGGGTCCCTCCAATCAGAGAGATACCCGAAGGCGGCCAGGCCTCCTCCAATGGGTTCAAACATGGCCGGCCTCCTAGCTGCCGGGCTTGCTCCTCCCCTGAGGAGGCGCCTCATTAAGGAGACAAGATGAGGTAAGGCTTACAGTGATCGCCGCCAAGGCGGCAGATGCAGAGCCATGCTTACCTCGACAAAGCCCTCATCATCGAGTGAGGCAACAAGAACCAGCCCCGGCAAGGCTCCCCTGGTGGGGGCCAGCTTGTCGACTAGGAAGCCGGTAGTCAAGGGACCCACCAATGGCGGGTTCCCAAATGCCAAGCGGAGAGGCCATGAGTGTAGACACTGACGGCTAGGGCCCGCGCCCAGCCTAATTACCATTGTACCCCCGGGGGGTAGGCCTATATAAACCCCCCAGGGCACCCATGCAAAGGGTTGATCTCTTAGAGTTTTAGACACGACATAGAGGGAAGAGGAGAGCTAGCCGTGCCCTTCTTCTTCTTCTCACCGAAACAGCTCAAGGAGCCTCTTGTAGCTACTTGTTCACCTAGTGATCATGCGGAGACCCCGCAGAGCAGCAGTAGGGGTGTTATCTCCATGGAGAGCCCCGAAGCTGGGTAAGATTCGCCGGCGTGCATGTCTTCACCTCATCCCGCTTCTGTGCACCGCGATGTCTTATTGGTTCCTACAATGATAAGCCACCCGTTGGCATATGTCGCACCTACCACCCGACATTTGGCGCCCACCGTGGGGCCAGGTGCACCGTCGTCCGAAGACCTGTTCTAGACGGGAACCCTCTTCCTTCCCAGCGAGCGTAGCCAGCCTGGCACGCCCGATGGCGCTTGCCCCGATGCGCTGCAAGGCGTCGCCGATGCCTGCGCGGCGAGCTGCCTCGCCGATCTTCTTGGCGTAGCTCGCATCTCCGACAAGCCCGCATCCGACGCGGGCACGGGCTGCCTCGAGAGCCACCTCGTCAGCCTCCTCGACCAACTCCACGTCTCCAGCGAGCCTGATATGGATTCGGAGTCGGTTAGCTCCACCGACCCGATGCTTGTCGACTCCGACACGGCATCCCTTGAAGCTTTCCCCGCCAACGTCGTGATCGTCAACGACCCGCCCCCCCGAGCCAACAACTGTGGCAGCACCGTCACCGAGGTGCTGGTCATCAGCCATGGCATCGCCTCTGGCGAGAACGCCCATGACGCCCTGCAGGCGGCGATCCACGACTTGTCCGTCCCCCTCCCGGCCGACGCCGACGCTGAGACACTGGAGGCACACCACCTCGCCCTCATTGCGGAGGGCCACAAGATAGCCTCCATGAGGCGCCTCACTGAGGCTCACCAAATAAAGTCGATCAAGGCCGCTTTTCAAAGACGCCGCCCGACGGGCCGAGCCGAATTGGCGCTATCAAGCAGCGTGGCGTAGCCATCGCCGACATGCTGAGAGCAGACCGCCTGCCTATGCCACGACCTCGAGAATTACGCTACCAAAGCGGCCATAGACGAAGCTAATGGACTGGGGACCAAGAGCTCCCCACATGACCAGACGATCCAAAGAATTGATCGATGTAGCCGCGCGCAGCGCACGGCCCGCGGCCGCCTGAAAGTCCTCCCCCGCGCCGAGAGCACAGCGCAACGTCCTGGACGCCGACTGCGGGCAACACCCGCGCGTGGCAAGAAAAGGAGCCGGCTGCCAGCCGCAGCCGAACCCGAATCTCCATCGAGCGCGACGCTGACGGCCGCCCTCGAGCCGTGGAGTGGCGGAGCAACCCGCCTCCTCCTCCACCTCATGGGGAGATATATCCCACCCCGCCGCCTATCACGCATCTGACTCTCAGCGGCTGGCTGGGCCGCCGCGAAGGAGTCGACGAGAACGATGCCCGCCATCGGATCGACCGCCTAGCGCGATCCCTGGCGTTAGAATAAGAAGACGATGTAGGCCCGCCTTGCTTTGGCCCCCACATCCGCGACGAGCCCTTCCCCAAAGGGTTCTCGCTCCCAAGAGACACGCCCGAGTACAACAACTCTGTGAAGCCGGAAGATTGGTTGATCGACTACTCCACCGCAGTCAAGATAGCTTAACGGCAACAAAGCGCTGTCTCTAAAGTATGTCCCCTCATGCTCCAAGGCACGGCGCAGACTGCCCAACAGCCTCAAGCCTTACAAAGATCAACAGCTGGCTAGACTTCACGGAAGCCTTCATCCACAACTTCACCAGCACCTACAAGCGGGCTCCAAGCCCCGACAGCTCTCCTTGTGCGTTCAAGGGCCCTCCGAATCAACCCGCGACTACCTCACGCGCTGGGCCGAGCTCCGCAACTCCTGCAAAGGGGTGCACGAGGTTCAGGCCATAGAGTACTTCACCGCCGGGTGCCGAGAAGGCACCCTTCTCAAGCACAAGCTCCTCTGCGATGAGCCGACTACCCTCGACAAGCTGCTGGTCATAGCAGACAAGTACGCCACAGCCGACTCTTCAATGAAGGACGAGCTTCGGGTAGACGCCTCTAGGAAGGTGCTCAATCCGGCTCCCAAGACGCCGGCTGGGGACTCTATCCGACGCCAGCATTCGTAACGACAACAAGCGCAGGGTCAGATGCTCGCTTCCGCCAGCCGCAGTGGCCACGGTCGAAGATGAGCAACACGAGGGGCGGCCCGCGCCCAAGAAGCAGAAGGGCGGCAGGCCGGCTTGGCAGCCGGCTTTCTCCTACGAGCAGGCCCTTGATGCCCCATGCAAGTTCCATAGCGGCGCGAATCCGTCCAACCACACAACCCGGAAATGCCATCGCTCACGCTAATCTCTAAAGGCGGCGGCTTGTGCCGCCCCGCCGGTCACCGCCCCGCCTCAACACCGCCGCTGCCAGCAGCCGGAGCTGCTCAAGACGAAGTTCCCGACGAGCATGCCGCCACGCCATCTTTACAAGCCAGCCCGAAGACCGGCGCGGCCGGCGCCGACAGCACCAAGAAGTCAACGTGGTCGCCTCCAACAACCCTGAGTACATGCATTGGTCGGAAAGGCCCATCAGCTGGAGCCGTGCCGACCACCCAGAGGTGATGCTGTCCCCCGGCTCTTATGCATTGGTTTTGGACGCCACCGCAATGCAAAGGCGCAGCGCCTGCTTTCTCCTGCAGGCCGATAGATGGCGGGAGCAGCATCAACATCCTGTACCGTGACACCATGGAGAAGCTAAACATCAAGACGAAGCAGCTCATGCCTAGCCGAACCGTGTTCCATGGCATCGTACCCGGCCTGTCCTGCTCACCAATCAGCAAGACCAAGATAGATGTTCTCTTTGGGGACAAGAATCACTTCTGCCGAGAAGCAGTTTGGTTTGAAGTGGTAGATTTGGAGAGCCCTTACCATGCGTTGCTCGGCCGACCTGCTTTGGCCAAGTTCATGGCTGTACCCCACTACGCCTACCTCAAAATGAAGATACCAAGTTCCAAGGGCATCATCAGCATAGCCGGCGACTACAAGAAATGTTCCGAGTGTGCAGCAGCTAGCAGCCGGCTGGCCGAGTCTCTTGTGATCGCTGAAGAAAAGAAGATGCTGGACCGAGTCGAGGCCATGGCCGGCAAGCAGCCGGTCCTGTCCCCCGACCCCAAGGAATGTGATGCCCAAGGTTCTTTCCAGCCGGCCAAAGAAACAAAGAAGATCCTCCGACCCGAGCACTCAGAAAGGTTTGCCGTCATTGGTGCGAACCTGACGACAAATAGGAAGGCGAGCTGCCGATTTCTCCGTGAGAATCGGGACATCTTCGCATGGTCCCCAAGGACATGCCGGTGTTCCAAGGAATTGCAGAGCACAAGCTACACGCCGAGCAGATGCAAAGCCCGTTAAGCAGCCCCTCCGCCGACTGTCGGAGGAGAAGAGAAGGATTGCAGGAGAAGAGATAGCTCGGCTTCTGGCAGCTGGCTTCATAATGGAGGTGTTCTTTCCGGAATGGCTTGCCAACCCGGTCCTCGTGCTGAAGAAGAATAACAAGTGGCGATGTGTATAGACTACACTAGCCTCAACAAAGCCTGCCCCAAAGATCCCTTCGCCTGCCAAGGATTGATCAAGTGATAGACTCCACAGCCGGATGCGAGCTGTTGAGTTTCTTGGATGCTTACTCAGGCTACCACCAGATAAAGTTGGATCCAGCTGACCGCCTGAAGACCGCCTTCATCACACCATTCGGAGCTTTCTCCTACCTGACTATGACATTCGGCTTGAGAAATGCCGGTGCCACTTTTCAGCGTTGCATGCAGAAATGCCTCCTTAAGCAACTCGGCAGAAATGCCCATGTCTATGTAGATGATATTGTGGTGAAGGCGGAGAAGCGCGACACCTTGCTGGAAGACCACAAGGAGACGTTTGAGAATCTGCGCCGGTTTCAGATCAAGCTCAACCCTGAGAAATGCGTGTTCGGAGTACCAGCCGGCCAGCTTCTAGGCTTCCTGGTCTCCGAACGCGGCATCGAATGCAACCCCGTGAAGATCAAAGCCATTGAGAGAATGGAGATTCCCACTAAACTACGAGACGTCCAGAAGTTTACTGGATGCCTGGCTTCCCTGAACCGCTTCATCAGCCGGCTTGGAGAGAAAGCTCGCCCCCTCTACCGACTCATGAAGAAGACCACTCACTTCGAGTGGAACGACCAAGCCGACCAAGCTTTCCACGAGCTGAAGAAGATGCTGGCCACGCCGCCTATCTTGGCGGCGCCGACTGAGAAAGAGCCCATGCTCCTTTACATTGCCGCTACCAGCCGGGTGGTCAGCACCGTCATCGTGGTTCAGCGCCCTGAAGAAGGCCGAGCTCAGCCAGTCCAGAGGCCGGTGTACTATTTAAGTGAAGTACTGTCCACCTCGAAGCAGAACTACCCACACTACCAGAAGATGTGCTATGGTGTGTACTTTGCCGCAAAGAAGCTCAAGCCCTACTTTCAAGAGCACCCCATCACGGTCGTATGCACTGCCCCGCTCGCCGAGATCATAGGCAGCCGGGATGCATCTGGCCGGGTGGCAAAATGGGCCATTGAGCTGGCCCCCTACACGATCTTCTACCAGCCTCGCACCGCCATCATGTCCCAAGCATTGGCCGACTTCCTCGTCGAGTGGGCCGAGACCCAGTACCTACCGCCGGCCGCCGACTCCACTCATTGGCGGATGCACTTTGATGGGTCCAAGATGCGCACCGGCTTGGGAGCCGGCATCATCCTCACCTCTCCCAAATGCGACAAGCTCAGATACACATTGCAAATTCATTTTGCCGCCTCCAACAATGTGGCCGAGTACGAGGCACTCATACACGGGCTCCGGCTAGCCAAAGAACTAGGCATCCGCCGGATCCTGTGCTATGGCGACTCGGATTTGGTATTCCAGCAATCATCTGGCGACTAGGACGCCAAGGACGCAAACATGGCGAGCTACCGCTTCCTCGTTCAGCAAATTAGCGGGTATTTTGAAGGATGCGAGTTCCTTCATGTGCCACGGGCCGACAACGAGCAAGCAGATGCCCTGGCGCGAATAGGCTCCACTCGACAAGCTATACCAACCGGCGTCTCTCTCCAACGCCTCCTCAAGCCGTCTATCAAGCCGTCTCCAGAATCTGATTCCATCTTCGTGCCGCCTAACCCCGACGCAGTCGGATCCGGCTTGGGGAACCAAGCAGGCGGCTCGGGGACTTCGATAGGCGGCCCGGGGACTTCAGAACCCGGCCCGGGGACTACGGTCGCCGGCCCGGGGACTGCATCGACACAACAGGCGGTGGCCGATTCCAGCTCATCACCACCCAGCCCACCCGCCCTGGTCGCAGTAGCCGTGTTGGCAATAGAAGAAGTCACAGCTCCATCATGGGCCCAGCCCATCCTCAATTTCCTGGTAAACAGAGAGCTGCCGGCTGATGAGATCGCGTCAATACAAGTCCAACGCCGAGCCGGAGGATACACAATTGTTAACCGAGAGCTCGTTAGGCACAACGTCACTGGAGTTTTCTAGCGCTGCATCGAGCCGGAGAAGGGCATAGCAATCCTCAAGGACATTCACCAAGGCGAATGCGGCCACCACGCGGCCTCAAGATCACTCATTGCCAAAGCTTTCCGCCATGGATTCTTTTGTCCGACTGCTTTGGACGACGCCAAGGAGTTAGTCAAGCACTGCAAAGGGTGCCAAGTCTTCAACTCCAAGCAACACCTGCCGGCTTCGGCACTCAAGACCATTCCTCTCACCTGGCCTTTTGCCATCTGGGGACTGGACATGGTGGGCCCGTTCAAGACGGCGCGCGGCGGCATGACACATCTGCTCGTCGCCGTGGACAAGTTTACCAAGTGGATTGAAGCAAAGCCAATCAAGAAGCTGAATGGGCCGACTGCCGTAACATTCATCGCAGATATTACAACCCGGTACGGCGTGCCACACAACATCATCACCGACAATGGCACGAATTTCGCCAAGGGAGCATTGGCACGTTTCTTCGTGACACAGGGCATCCGACTGGACTTAGCATCCGTTGCCCACCAGCAGTCAAAAGGCCAAGTCGAGCGAGCAAGCGGCCTCATCCTTTCCGGCATCAAGCCCCGACTGGTCGTGCATCGAGCGCTCGCCGATCGTTGGCTCGACGAGCTGCCGGCCGCCCTCCGAGTCTCAAGACTACCCCGAACAAGTCAACCGGCTTTACCCCTTTCTTCCTTGTATATGGTGCCGAGGTTGTCATCCCAACTCGACATCGAGTTCGACTCGCCGGTGGCTATGTACACGGAGGCGGAGGCCAAGGAAGACGAGAAGACGGCGCCGACCTGCCGGAAGAAAGCCGATCGTTAGCCCTCACCGTCCGCCATCTACCAGCAGGGTCTGCGCCGCTACCACAGCCGGAAGGTCAAGCCAAGATCCTTCCAAGAGGGTGACCTTGTGCTCCGCTGATCCAAATAACAACCGCCAGCGAGGCTCTCGCCCTTGGGAAGGCCCTTCACATCAAGAGAAGCGTTAGTCAACGACTCCTACTACCTGATCGATGCGCAGAAGCCGAAGGCACGCAAGAGAGATGATTCCGGCAAGGAGTCAAAACGACCATGGAACGCCAATCTCCTCCGGAGATTTTACAGTTAAAAAGCAGTATGTACCACGCTATCTTTTGTACTAAGTATGAGACAACGGGCCCACCGAGGAACACTCGGGGACTACCCCCTCTTTTATCTATGAGTGACGAGTATCATGCCTATGATTATGTCACCACATTCATTCTTCTCGTGCGGCACCGGGTTCGACCAGTCGGCCCGGGGACCTGCCGCCTTAAGTTATATTCAAGTTCCACCTGCAGTCAGACAAGTAGTGTGCCGGCACCCAAGCCCTCTCTTGTTGAAAGCCGCAGCTCGAAGAACCGGCTGTCCGGCTGGAAAGAGTCAAAGGCAGGAAAGGATGCCCACATGAAAAAACGGCTAAGGACTAAC
This sequence comes from Aegilops longissima, assembly GCA_021605205.1. Classification (NCBI taxonomy): domain Eukaryota; kingdom Viridiplantae; phylum Streptophyta; class Magnoliopsida; order Poales; family Poaceae; genus Aegilops; species Aegilops longissima. The sequence goes on from CM038680.1 coordinate 499,737,405, forward strand.
GAACTTATATAACGAAAGCCGGTTTCCCCCCATCGCCGACTGGCTGCCAGAGCAGCTGGCTGGCCGGCTTCCAATTCACCTTGCTACAATCTAAGAAAGCTTGAGTACTTGTCTTACCAAAAATGGCCAAGTTCCTCCCCAGCCACAGACTGCAGAGCAGCTGTCCGGCTGAGAAGGCGGCAACCAAGGGAAGGCGGCAAAGGAAACAGCCTAAGGATAAAAAGCAAATATGAATGGAAGCCAAACACATGCATGATTATATTTACACAAAAAGCCTTCGAAAGGACATCATTCAACATAGTTTGAATACACCCCCAGTGGGTGGAATTGCGCGAATTTAATAAATAGCTGTTCAAAGAGTAACAAGCAGGAAAGCAAGGACGGCAGATCAGGCCAAGGGAACGACGGGCGAGTCGGGCAGGTCGGTGGAGACGCCAGTGCCGGCTGGAGGAGTGGCCGGCTGGCGAGTCTCGACCTGATCATCACCTCTGGCAGACGGCGCGCTTGCACGCGCCTCGTTGCTGGAGGCACGATCAGGCTGAAGTTGGCTGGTCGCTTCGCCATCTGACACAACGTCTTCGCCACCCTCCCCTTCTTCATCTTCGCCTTCATTGTTGGAAGCGATCTTGTCACGCCCAATATGCGACCCTATCCAAAAGGAACTCGAAGGTCCCACCAAGGATAGACCCGCATATTGAAACGCTTTTGCAAGGTGGATATCATTACATCAACATTACATAATAGTGGGGATACATACATAAGGCACAAATGCCACAAAAATACATCAACATCATATACAAGAGATCAACATCCGACTACGGATGGAACATAAACAGAAACTCAAACAATATCCACCTCGCTAGCCCAGTGCTGCCGACCGAACCTATCCCCGATCAAGAAGAAGCGTAAGAAGAACTCCAATACAAGCAAACATCGCTCTAGCGCCATGGTCATCGCACAACCTGTACCTGCAATCGGTGGTGTAGTAATCTGTGAGCCACGAGGACTCAAAGAATCCCATTACCATGGGTATCAAGACTAGCAAAGCTTAATGTGAAAGGAAGGGGTAAAGTGGTGAGGTTGCAGCAGCGCTAATCATATATGGTGGCTAACATACGCAAATGAGAGCGAGAAGAGAAACAAAGGAACGGTCGTCAACTAGTAATGATCAAGAAGTGATCCTGAACTCCTACTTACGCCGACATAACCCGAAACCGTGTTCTCCTCTCGATCAACCCCAAAAGAGACACTCACGGTTACGCACACGGTTGGTGTATTTTAGAAGAGTTTGCTTCAAGTTTACTACAACAGGATATTAACAAATTCCCATCTGCCACATAGCCGCTGGCACGGCTCTCGAAAGTTTATACCTGCAGGGTGTCCCAACTTAGCCCATGATAAGCTCTCGCGATCAACGAAGGATATTCTTCTCCCGGAAGACCCGATCAATCTCGGAATCCGGCCACAAGACATTTCGACAAAGAATAAAACTAGACCAGCAAAGCCGCCCGGATGTGCCGACAAATCCTGATAGGAGCTGCACATATCTCGGTCTCAAGGCACACCGGATTGTCCAAACTTCCGATAGGTGAACCCAGAGTTGCCCCTGATGGCACCGGCGGGTCGACGGTTTGGACCAGCACTCACGACGAGCACCGCCTGGGGGGTAAATAAGATGACCCTCGGCCCGAAACCCAAGGGAAAAAGGGCTAGGTGAGGCAAATGGTAAAACCAATGTTGGGCCTTGCTGGAGGAGTCTTATTCAAAGCGAACTGTCAAGGGGGTCCCATAAATCACCCGACCGCGTTAGGGACGCAAAATCCGGGAACATAACACCGATATGACGGAAACTAGGGCGGCAAGAGTGGAACAAAACACCAGGCATACGGCCGAGCCTTCCACCCTTTACCAAGTATATAGATGCATTAATTAAATAAGGTATATTGTGATATCCCAACTAGTAAACATGTTCCAACAAGGAACAACATCTCCATGTTCCAACAAGGAAAAAACTTCATCTTCATCTGCAACTAATAACGCTATAAGAGGGGCTGAGCAAAGCGGTAACATAGCCAAACAACGGTTTGCTAGGAAGGGTGCAAAAGGTTAGAGGTTCATGGCAATTTGGGATGGCTTGATAAACAGGTAATAGGTAGCGCAGCATAGCGATAGAACGAAGCAACTAGCATAGCAATGATAGTAGTGAGATCCAGGGTAGCGGTCATCTTGCCTGAAATCCCGCTAGGAAGAAGAACGAGTCCATGAAGAAGACGAACGGATGAAGCCGAACCAAGTGTAGACGAACGAATCCTCACGATCGCAACGAAACAGGAACTAACAAGAAGAAGCACACAACAAGGTAAACACACCACACATGAACAAGGCATGATGCACAACAAGCATGATGCATGACAAGACTACATGAAGCTACTCATGGCAAGAGATGAAGCATACAGGACCAACACATCAAAGCAAGTTTAAATGAGGCCGGAAACAACATAGAACAATTCCGGTAAGTCCTCATATGCAAATTTAGAAATTGGTCCAGATCTGAATAAACCTTAAGTTCAAGTTGTTAAACAGCAAGTTAAGATGCACCACGATGATCTACACGAAATTCTAGTCAAGTTACATATAAAGTTCATTAGATTCGGAGCTACGGCCTAGAAGATATGAGCAAGACAAGATAAGCATGGCATTGATGCAAAATGCATACAAACATCAAGCAAACACCTCAAAACAAGGATGCAACATGATAATATGAAACTACATGCAAAATCAAGCAAGTTCCATATAGAGCACACTCAAAACGGAGCAACGGTTCAACACATACAGCCTATACAAGACATGGCAACAATCTGTCCAAAACAGCAACTAGGCATATTGCAAGCATCAAAACAACAAGCTACAACACCTTAACATGAGAACAAAAGGCATGGGCACGATGTACAGGTAAAGCATGATAAAACATGAACACTGAGCTATCTCCAGAAATCACTAGAACATGCTCAAAAACACATGGCAAGATTGCAAATAATAACAGTTTCAGACTTATCAGGAATTAACATCAGGTTGCAATGTTTAGAGCTATCAAACAACATGCTACAGGAACTTATCAAGTCAAACTAGAGCTTGGCATGAATCTACTAAGTGCATAGAACAAAAGTCCCTTACTGACCATGAGCCAAAAAGGATCAGAAAATATGATGGCACCCATGTAAACATGGCAAGTTATATTACAGATTCAAACATGGCAGGAACAACGATAAGTAGGCATGTTGGTGAGCTTGAACCACTCACCACAGAGCAATACATGGCATGGAAAGGCAACTCACAGTAAGAAGACATGGCATAGAAGCTATACATGGCAAGAGCAACATCATAGCATTCACAGATCAACTACAACAACCTTGGCAAAATTGAGTAACATGTAAACAATCTGCCAGGAAAACATTTTATAGCAAAAGTAGAGCTCGATTGACTCAAGCTATGGCACTCCATAATTACAAACAAGGGCATGGATGGATTGAGCAAGACATGTATAACAAAACATCCTTACTGAAGTATCTCAAAATAAGCATGGATCTCTCGGTAGCATCAAGTTAACATGGCATAAAAATATCAGCAAAACAGGGCTGAAATCAGCAACATCATGAAGCCTAGTTTGCATGTTTGTGCTAGTCACCACAGAGATCACAAAAATACATGGCATACACCCCTGTAAAGATGGCATGGCATATTACAAAACACATGTAGGGCTCAAGTTCATAGGATGCACACATCAATCATGGCAAAAATGACAAAAGTGCATGTTCTGATAAGAGTCAGAAACTAACATCACATACCCCTCTTCTAACAGCATTTCGGGCACCAAGATGAGCTCAAATGAAAATGATGCCATGAGATGAAATGATGTACTCGTCGAGACGAACAATTTGACATATTACACGCACGAAACAGAGCTACGGATGCAGAGTTATGATGCAATGAAAATGCATGAAAATAACTGCAGATACGGGACTTATTGGAAAAACGGAGGGGGGGGGGGAAGTCAACCTCTCGGCACGACTTTCGATGCAGGACGGATCTCGCCGGGACACTCACCGGAGATGGCGGGGATCGCCGGAGACGGCCGGATCCGGGAGGAGGACGGAGCGGGGAGGTCGGCGGCGAGCGGGCGGCGAGGGCGGCAGCGCCGGCCGGGCGACTGGGCGGCCGGGCGAGCTCGCCGGCGGGGCGCGGCCACGGCGGAGCTTCGCCGGCGAGGCAAGGGCGGCTATGGCGGCGAGGCCGAGGAGGCGGCCGGGCGTCCGCGAGGGCGCGGTGGAGGAGGAGGCGGCGCGGTGGCGACGGAGGTGAGAGCCGGGCGACGGCGATGGAGGCGGCGCGGCCGGGCGGCGGCGGCGGGAGGCGCCGCGAGGGAGGCGGGAGGCGGCGGCGGCGCTGGTCGCGGCGCTGGCGACGGCGGGCGGCTGGCCCGGGCGGGTTTGCCCTGGCTCCCTGGCCGGGCGGCGGCGGCCGGGCGGCGGAGGGGACATGTGGCGAAGGGATTGGGCGCGGGCGGCGGCGTTGACGGCGGACACGTCCGGGCGGCGGGTGGACGGTCCGTCGGGCGGGAGGAGGAAGGAGCTAGGTTTTGGACCCAAATTTTGAAGGGTGCACATATTTATAGGTAGAGGGAGCTAGGAGACTCCAAATGAGGTGCGGTTTTCGCCACGCGATCGTGATCGAACGATCGAGAGCATGGAGGGAGTTAGGTGGGTTTGGGCCACTTTGGAAGGGTTGTTGGGCTGCACACAAAGAGGCTTTTGCGGTTACCCGTTAACTGCTGGAGTATCAAACGACCTCCAAATGATCCGAAACTTGACAAAGCGGTTCACGGTGCTATACCAAGGCCGCTGGCAAACCTCGGTCCATTCCGAGACCGTTTAACACCCACACACGAAAAGAGGTAAAAGGGAGCGCCGAGAGACATAGGAGTGCCGGATTGCAAAACGGACAACGGGGAAAATGCTCGGATGCATGAGGCGAATACGTATGCAAAATGAAAAACACATGATGACATGATATGAAATGCATATGATGACATGGCAAAGTGCAACACGCAAGCAAAAGACATGGCAACGACGGCGAATAACTGGAAGACACCTGGCGCATCGAATCCGGGGCGTTACAACACTCCTCCACTAACAAAAGATCTCGTCCTGAGATCGTAGGACCGAGACGGAAGAGAAAAAGGATGAGGTGAAGCAGGAACTCAAGAGAAGAAGCAAAGAATCGAGAGTACTCGAGAAGAAGGGAGAAACGACGAGAATGAAGAGAATCAAATTCTCATGGAAACACGATAGACTCTGAAAGCACTCGTTCTAACCGGAGTGGTTAGAATGAGAAAAGAAACGGATAAGACTGAAAGGATTTAGGCAGCACTCCGGCTAAAACATGGAGGAATAGAACTTGAACTTCAGAAGATGGAATGACACTTGACGAGATAAACAACGCAAAGCCTCCGGAAGAACTGAAAGAATTTGAATGAAAAGAACTTAGAAGGAAGGATTGACTAGAGTTGTTGAGAAAATCAACAACGAAAGAATAAGCTTGTTGTGGACTTATGGATAACATCTCAAGACCATAAGGTGATAACCGGCCACAAGCGGAAAAGATTTAATAGCTGAGAAAAACGAAGAAATGCAAAACTCCACTTCAAAAGAATACGGAGATTTAATTACACTTCGAGATACGAGAAGAAGAGATACTTGAACTCCACCAACAAAATCTTGATGAACTCTTGAAGAAAGAATTAAAACATGAAGAACCTCCATGAAGAACTCCGGTAATAAAAGGATGATGAGATAGAAATGAAGGATGAAAAGAAATAAGATTAAAGCCTTGCGATGATTTAGATGGAGGTTCCGACGAAAAGACCAAGGAAATTTAACTCCGGAAAAGAAAAGATGAAAACGCTTGGAACTAGAATTTATTCCTCAAGAACAAACTCCAAAGGAAAAGGATTAGACACTTTGATGAAATAAGAATAAGATTTATTGTATGCTTATCCTTCATCAAATTAAATTGATGACAAGCAATGTATTTTGCATACTACTTATTCTCGTAGAAAGGATTAAGAGAGATATAGCACAAACTTGAGAAGGACTTCATGAATCACCGGTAGGTTGAAAGAACGAATGGATTAATATGATAAACAAGGAAAAGAATCTTGAACGAACCACCGTGAAAATGAAAATGAACAAAGAGAAGAGAACGGATCGCCGGAAAGAATTAGAAAAGCACGAAGATACTTGAGGGAATTTAGAGAAAAGATATCGAAGAGATCACGAACTGATTGAAGAATACTTGAACGAAGCACCGGGATAATATTGAGGCGAACGAAAGGGCATGGATATAGAATAATTGAGAGAACGAAGCTAAAAACTTAGAACGAAGAAATCTTCCGAAAAGATGACCTACGAATGATCGAGACGGAAAACAACTCCTGAAATACTCCGGATGGGTGAAATTTTTTTGCATGACTGGAAACAATTAGATAGGATAACATCGAACTAGCACCACAAATCCTCGGGGGAACGGACAAGATTTAGAAGGAACTCTTCTTCAATCTTCAAATATCGACGGGAAACACCACAAAAATTACTGGGATACTCCGGGAGAATGAAAAGCTAAGAGGTTGAGCCAACAATGAAATGATTTGAAATCGATCTTGGAGAAGGCATGTGACTGATGGAATTCATTCTTACGTCAAACTTCAAAAAGAACTTGAGAATAACTCCGGAATAATTAGAAGAGTCGGGTAAGATCCTGGGAAAAGACCTGTGGGTTAGGGCCCACTGAAATAGAACACCGTTGGAAAGGATTGTTGAACAGATAGATGATGCACCGGAAGAACTGAAATATTTGACTGAGGTGACAACCTCAAATTAATTGGAACACAGACGAATCTCCTGAGATGTCTTCAACACTCCGGGATAAAAGAATGGCGAGAGGAGGAACGAGCAAGGAAAACACTTGAAGGAAAAGAATATGATTAACCCGAAAAACTTGAATTGAATCCACCGGAAAAGAAAAGAGATGAAGAATGTCGTATAAAACGAGAATTCACCGGTTGAGATAATTGAGTGAAGATTGAAGAACCTCCGTACGAATGAAATTGATGCTCGAAAGATACTCGGGCTCCGGGAATAATAGGGTGGGAGGGCGGGAAAACAAAGACAACTTGGAAGGGGAAACCGACGAATATCTTGAAGAGAAAACACCGGTTGAAATCATTGAGGAGAGAACGCAAAGACTTCGCACGAGTAGGAAGCATACTCGATCACGGGCTCCGGTTCCGAGATGAAAAGGGGTGGGCGGCTGGGAAAAGAAAACATTGAGGATTGAACTCAAAGATGAAGAGACTCGAGTCAACTTGCCGATAAATGCCCGGATGAAAAGAGCTGAGGACCAACAATCGGAAAACCAACTGCGTGATCCTAAAGAAAAATTAGAAGGGAAATAGGAGTAGTTCAAAACACCTACATCAGGATTCCTTACCAGAGCGACGAAGGGGCTGAGGAGTAAAAAGAATTCCTACTCTCCGATATAACTAGACTCAAAACAGTTTTCTTCTAGACTCAACCGCGCCAAACTACACGATCAATCAAGGGGGGCCTTAGGGTCGGTCGAGGCTCGATACTAACTTGAACACGCCTAATATGCGACCCTATCCAAAAGGAACTCAAGGTCCCACCAAGGATAGACCAAGATATTGAAACGCTTTTGCAAGGTGGATATCATTACATCAACATTACATAATAGTGGGATACATACATAAGGCACAAATGCCACAAAATACATCAACATCATATACAGAGATCAACATCCGACTACGGATGGAACATAAACATAAACTCAAACAATATCCACCTGCTAGCCCAGCTGCCGACCGGAACCTATCCCCGATCAAGAAGAAGCGTAAGAAGAACTCCAATACAAGCAAACATCGCTCTCGCGTCATGATCATCGCATAACCTGTACTCGCAACTCGGTGGTGTAGTAATCAGTGAGCCACGAGGACTCAGCAATCCCATTACCATGGGTATCAAGACTAGCAAAGCTTAATGGGAAAGGAAGGGGTAAAGTGGTGAGGTTGCGGCAGCGACTAAGCATATATGGTGGCTAACATACGCAAATGAGAGCGAGAAGAGAAACAAAGGAACGGTCGTCAACTAGTAATGATCAAGAAGTGATCCTGAACTCCTACTTACGTCAGACATAACCCAGAAACCGTGTTCTCCTCTCGATCAACCCCGAAAAGAGACACTCACGGTTACGCACACGGTTGGTGTATTTTAGAAGAGTTTGCTTCAAGTTTACTACAACCGGATATTAACAAATTCCCATCTGCCACATAGCCGCGCGCACGGCTCTCGAAAGTTTATACCGCAAGGGTGTCCCAACTTAGCCCATGATAAGCTCTCGCGATCAACGAAGGATATTCCTTCTCCCGGAAGACCCGATTAGTCTCGAATCCGGCCACAAGACATTTCGACAGAATAAAACTAGACCAGCAAAGCCGCCGGATGCGCCGACAAATCCTGATAGGAGCTGCACATATCTCGGTCTCGGGCACACCGGATTGTCCAAACTTCCGATAGGCGAACCCGAGTTGCCCCCGGTGGCACCGGCGGTCGACGGTTTGGACCAGCACTCACGACGCAGCACTGGCCCGGGGGTAAAATAAGATGACCCTCGGCCCGGAAACCCAAGGGAAAAAGGGCTAGGTGAGGCAAATGGTAAAACCAATGTTGGGCCTTGCCGGAGGAGTCTTATTCAAAGCGAACTGTCAAGGGGTCCCATAAATCACCCGACCGCGTTAGGGACGCAAAATCCGGGAACATAATACCGATATGACGGAAACTAGGGCGGCAAGAGTGGAACAAAACACTGGCATAAGGCCGAGCCTTCCACCCTTTACCAAGTATATAGATGCATTAATTAAATAAGGTATATTGTGATATCCCAACTAGTAAACATGTTCCAACAAGGAACAACATCTCCATGTTCCAACAAGGAACAAACTTCATCTTCACCTACAACTAACAACGCTATAAGAGGGGCTGAGCAAAGCGGTAACATAGCCAAACAACGGTTTGCTAGGAAGGGTGCAAAAGGTTAGAGGTTCATGGCAATTTGGGATGGCTTGATAAACAGTAATAGGTAGCGCAGCATAGCGATAGAACGAAGCAACTAGCATAGCAATGATAGTAGTGAGATCCAGGGTAGCGGTCATCTTGCCTGAAATCCCGCTAGGAAGAAGAACGAGTCCATGAAGAAGACGAACGGATGAAGCCGAACCAAGTGTAGACGAACGAATCCTCACGATCGCAACGAAACAGGAACTAACAAGAAGAAGCACACAACAAGGTAAACACACCACACATGAACAAGGCATGATGCACAACAAGCATGATGCATGACAAGACTACATGAAGCTACTCATGGCAAGAGATGAAGCATACAAGACCAACACATCAAAGCAAGTTTAAATGAGGCCGGAAACAACATAGAACAATTCCGGTAAGTCCTCATATGCAAATTTCGAAATTGGTCCAGATCTTAATAAACCTTAAGTCCAAGTTGTTAAACAACAAGTTAATATGCACCACGATGATCTACACGAAATTCTAGTCAAGTTACATATAAAGTTCATTAGATTCGGAGCTACGGCCTAGAAGATATGAGCAAGACAAGATAAGCATGGCATTGATGCAAAATGCATACAAACATCAAGCAAACACCTCAAAACAAGGATGCAACATGATAATATGAAACTACATGCAAAATCAAGCAAGTTTCATATAGAGCACACTCAAAACGGAGCAACGGTTCAACACATACAGCCTATACAAGACATGGCAACAATCTGTCCAAAACAGCAACTAGGCATATTGCAAGCATCAAAACAACAAGCTACAGCACCTTAACATGAGAACAAAAGGCATGGGCACGATGTACAGGTAAAGCATGATAAAACATGAACACTGAGCTATCTCCAGAAATCACTAGAACATGCTCAAAAACACATGGCAAGATTGCAAATAATAACAGTTTCAGACTTATCAGGAATTAAAATCAGGTTGCAATGTTTAGAGCTATCAAACAACATGCTACAGGAACTTATCAAGTCAAACTAGAGCATGGCATGAATCTACTAAATGCATAGAACAAAAGTCCCTTACTGACCATGAGCCAAAAAGGATCATAAAATATGATGGCACCCATGTAAACATGGCAAGTTATATTACAGATTCAAACATGGCAGGAACAACGATAAGTAGGCATGTTGGTGAGCTTGAACCACTCACCACAGAGCAATACATGGCATGGCAAGGAAACTCACAGTAAGAAGACGTGGCATAGAAGCTATACATGGCAAGAGCAACATCATAGTATTCACAGATCAACTACAACAACCTTGGCAAAATTGAATAACATGTAAACAATCTGCCAGGAAAACATTTTATAGCAAAAGTAGAGCTCGATTGACTCAAGCTATGGCACTCCATAATTGCAAACAAGGGCATGGATGGATAGAGCAAGCCATGTATAACAAAACATCCTTACTGAAGTATCTCAAAATAAGCATGGATCTCTCGGTAGCATCAAGTTAACATGGCATAAAAATATCAGCAAAACAGGGCTGAAATCAGCAACATCATGAAGCCTAGTTTGCATGCTTGTGCTAGTCACCACAGAGATCACAAAAATACATGGCATACACCCCTGTAAAGATGGCATGGCATATTACAAAACACATGTAGGGCTCAAGTTCATAGGATGCACACATCAATCATGGCAAAAATGACAAAAGTGCATGTTCCGATAAGAGTCAGAAACTAACATCACATAGCCCTCTTCTAACAGCATTTCGGGCACCAAGATGAGCACAAATGAAAATGATGCCATGAGATGAAATGATGTACTCGTAGATACGAACAATTTGACATATTACACGCACGAAACAGAGCTACGGATGCAGAGTTATGATGCGATGAAAATGCATGAAAATAATCGCAGATCAGGGACTTAGTGGAAAACGGAGGGGGGGAAGTCAACCTCTCGGCACGGCTTTCGATGCAGGACGGATCTCGCCGGGACACTCGCCGGAGATGGCGGGGATCGCTGAGACGGCCGGATCCGGCCGGATCCGGAGGAGGACGAGCGGGAGGTCGGGCGGCGAAGCGGGCGGCGAGGGGCGGCAGCCGGCCGGGCGACGGGCGGCCGGGAGCGGGCTTCGGGGCGCGGGGCCTGGCGGAGCTTCGCTGGCGAGGCGAGGGGCGGCTATGGCGGCGAGGCCGAGGAGGCGGCGGCGTCGCGAGGGCGCGTGAAGGAGGAGGCGGCGGAGGGAGAAGGCCGGGCGACGCGATGGAGGCGGCGCGGGCGGCGCGGGGAGGCGCCAGGAGGGAGGCGGAGGCGGGCGGCGGCGCGGTTATCATGGGCGGGCGGGCGGCGGCGGGGTTGGGCGGGTTGCCTCTGCCCTGCTGGCCGGCCAATGGCGGGCGGCGGGAGGGACAGGTGGCGAAAGGGATTGGGCGCGGGCGGCGGCGCTGACGGGCGGACACGTCCGGGCGGCGGTGGACGTGTCCGCGGCACGGAGGAGGAAGGAGCTAGGGTTTTGACCAAATTTCAAGGGTGCACATATTTATAGGTAGAGGAGCTAGGAGACTCAAATGAGGTGCGGTTTTCACCACGCGATCGTGATCGAACGACCGAGAGCATGGAGGGAGTTAGGTGGGTTTTGGGCCACTTTGAAGGGGTGTTGGGCTGCACACAAAGAGGCTTTTATGGTTACCCGTTAACTGTTGGAGTATCAAACGACCTCCAAATGATCCAAACTTGACAGCGGTTCACCGTGCTATACCAAGGCCGCTTGGCAAACCTCGTCCATTCCGAGACCGCTTAACACCCACACACGAAAAAGAGGTAAAAGGGGGCGCCGGAGACATAGGAGTGCCGGATTGCAAAACGGACAACGGGAAAATGCTCGGATGCATGAGGCTAACACGTATGCAAAATGAAAACACATGATGACATGATATGAAATGCATATGATGACATGGCAAAGTGCAACACGCAAGCAAAAGACATGGCAACGACGGCGAATAACGGAAGACACCGCGCGATCGAATCCGGGCGCATAGATCTCCTCCGCCGAAGTCTTCACCTCTCGCCGGGTTCAGCCCGAACCACCTCCTCCGCTGGGCAACGCCGTTGTCGTCCATCTCAGGAGCAAAGGCGCTGGTGTTGGTGTAGTCGGCGATCGCCGAGGCGCGCTGGATGATAGTCGGCCGCACCGCACCGCTCTTCGGCCTCCTGCCGCCAGTGCTCACCGGGCTAAGCTCAGCCAGGATACCAGGCTCGGACGAACTCAGCGCCCGCTGGCGCGGACCGAGCGGCGGAAGCCTTCCAGGCCTCGAAGCGGTCGACTGCAACCTCCAGCCAGTCGGCAGTCCAACTGGGGGTGCGGGGAATCACCTCGCCGGGCCAGAGGGTGGTCAGCACTTGTGCCTCGGCATGCTGAAGACGTCGGAGCATGCGGTGAGCCGGCTGCAGACGGGCCTGGATCGCCAAAAGCTGCTTCTCAAGCGTCCGGCTAGCATCCGGCGCGATCTCGACCCCTGCCTGCCGGCGTGCTTTGCGGTGGGCCTCAATGGCTTGGGTGGCGGCGACGGAGTAGCTGGGAAAGTAATCTGCACGAAGAAGAAAGAAGAAGCACAAAGTCAGAAGATAAACCAGAAGACAAGAGGCAAGCAAAGGGACGAAGAGGAAGGCGGCCTACCGTCGATCAAATCTCAACCTGCTCAGAGCCTCGCTCAGCGCTTGTTTACCTCAGCCCAGCCCGCCGCCTCGGTCTCAGATTCGGCTTTGAGGGCGGCCTCGCTGTCTGCGCTTTCTTCAGGGTCCGCTTTATGGCTCTCCTCCTGGTCGGCCGCTTCTTGGCCAAAGGTCACATTCTCGGGCGGCGCGCTGCACTCAGTTTCCTTGGCGCGAAGGGCGGTCTGGACCCCGCCTAGTTGCTCCCTCAAGTCGGCGTTGGCCCCTTCAAGCATGGAGAAAAAGAAAAAAGCAATAAGGAAGAAGTCGTCAGGAAAGATCCGACCCGATCGCCAGCAATCGACCGAATCTCGGGACTACACCTAGTGGAAATGACGTGGCCCCCACGTGAGATAAAAGAAACGAAGCACTCACTCCGGCTATAAGTCAGATCAGCGGCCTTCTGGTTCAGCTCCTGGGCCTGGGAGTTGAAGGCAGCCATGCGGAGATTATGATATTCCTGGAAACCGGACGGAGGTGCGAATAAGAATAAGATAGCTGTCGAGGCCTACTAGAAGTTCCAAGCCGCCTGCTCAGCAGCCGACTCGGAACTCGGGGACTACACCCAGTGGATGCGCTGACATGCCCCCATGGAAGAAATCAAGAAAGCAATCGACCAAGGCTAGAGGACTCACCCGGATGACCGCTCGCGTCGTGAGGAACTCTTGAGTGTACCGCTTCTGGAGGCGGCTCGGGCTCGGCCGGCTCCGACCTCCTGCGCCGCAGACGCTCAGCTCAGCCGCCCCACCGCTGGCGCCCACTGGACGTCTTGGCGCTGCCGCCTTCAGATCTGAGCCGTCGAGCTGGCGCCCTGCTTTCACGGCTCCGCGACGAGGGTGCCTCCCAGCCGACGAGGCGGCGATCGCACCACAAGATCCGCCCTCATGGTCGGCTCGCCTCCACCGGCTGCTCGGCGCGACGCCAGCCGCCGCCTCGCCTGCTCCCGTCCGGGCGCCGACAGCACCGCTCTCCTTCCAGGATGATCACGTCACCCTCCTCCCTCTCCTTCACCGGTCGGTCGCGGCCGGCTTCCTCCGACGGGGGCACGGGGATGTTGGGAGTTATGGCGCGGAGGGAATGATGAGCTGCGGAGGTTGGTTGCGCAGGGCCTCCGCCCCCCTTTCCGCCGCCGCGGCCTCCGCTTGAGCTTTGGCCGTCGCGTCGGCTTGCGCCTCGGCCGACTTCTCCTTCGCCTCCCGGGCGGCCCTCCGCTCCTCCGCTTCCCGCTCCTCCCGCTCCTCCCGCGCATTCCGCTCTGTTGCCTCCAGGAGGTCGGCGCGGGGATCCACGCCGCGGGAGCTCGAAGACCCTCCCATCGGTCTGACTATGGAGGCGGCAGGAACCTGTTCGAGGGAAAGCGGCGTCCTGATCGGCAAATCAAGAAGAAGGCTCAGAAGAGCCTCAACCGAAGAGAGTAAAGAAAAAGCGCGAGGCATTCAACACTTACGCCGAAACCGCCTGCGGCTGCTTCACTACCTTGCAGAAGCGGGCCGCCTTCACGGCCGCATCGTCCCGCTTGGTCGCCGCCGTGGAACCCCTGGGCTTCTTCGGCCGACTGCCGAAGAGAGTCGGCACGGCCCGACGCTTTTGCGCGCCACCCCGAGCAGCCGGCGCGACAGAAGGTCCTTCGCCTTGGTGATCGGACGCCAGCAGGCGACTCGGGATGGCTTCGGCTTCATCGTCGTCCGGCCAGTCCCCTGCCGCTCGAGCTCGGGGCCACCGCTTCTCCGCTGCCCTACGACGGCGCTATCCATGGCGGCCGCCTCAGATCTGGTCGCCGAGGTCGCCCACCGTGGCGGTCGGCCATGAATCGGGCCCGCCCCTGTGGCCCCGGCCGCCGGTCGAAGAAGGGGGATCTGCTAAAAACAAGCCAGCTGGTCAAGAGTCGACCGTTACAAACCCGGCAACAAGAGAAGAAGAAAAGAAGGGAAACTTACCATAGGCGGGGGATCAGCTCGAGAGTACGACGCCTTGCCGTACCGCCATTCCTCGGTGAGCTTGCAGTTGGAGATGTAGTTCACCATGTAAGATACCTCATCATGAGGCATCTCCTTGGTGCTCATCCGGCTTGGGTCGAAGCGGCCACTCATCTGGCAGATCATGTGCGACCGACCCTGGAGCGGGAGCACCTGGTGCTCCATGAAGGCGGCCACCAGGTCAGCCATGACCAGGCCTTCTGACTTGACCATCACCCGGAGCCGGGTGACGGCAGCAGCCCCAGCCGGAGACAGCAACCTGGCTCGGTAGGACTAAGAGGGCTGCCTCCCGGCCGGCGGGCCGGCTATGAAAGCCGGTAGATTGATGAAGTCGCCTTGCGGGGCGACGTTCTTCACGTAAAAGTAGGACTGCTGCCAGAGTTTCACCGGCTGGATCAACGGGATGGGCGGAAACTGGTTGTTGTCGCTCGACCTCCACATGGCGATGAAGGCGCCACATGGGGCGGGCACGCCTGCGGTGACGGTGCCAAGCTTGCACTGGAAGAACTCCCCCCCAGAGCTCGAGGGTGGGGAGGACGCCGAGAAAGCCTTCGCACAGAGCGACGAAGGCCGACAGCAGCATCACCGTGTTGGGGGTGAGGCGATGGGCTGGAGATGGTAAAACTCGAGGAAGGAGCGGAAGAACCCGCTCGCCGGCAAGCCAAGGCCGCGCAGGCAGTGCAAGCGGAAGATTACCCGCTCGCCCTCCTCCGGCGCCGGCGAGACCTCCGTCTCCGGCGCGAGGCGGGTCTTCACGTAGCCCTCGCCCGGCAGCCGCCGCGTCTTGTGGAGCCAGTCGATATGGTCCTCATGGACGTTGGAACCATCCCAAGAGCTGGATAGCGCCATGGGCACAAGGAAGCGACGAAGGATGCGCAAGCCAGCCGCGGCGAAGCTACGGCGAGCCAAGAAGGTCGACGGCGAAACAGCGCGGCGGTGAGGCGCTGTGGCGGCGGAGGAAAGGAGAAGGAAGAAGAAGTAAGGGTGGAGCGAGGGCAAGCGTGCGAGCGTTTGCCGCTCCCCTCCTCCCCCTACTTATAGGCTCGTGCGGCGGAGCCGAGGAGGCGAGGCGTGGGGGGACGTGGGATTAACTGCGCCCACTCCCCCACGTCCCGCGATTATCGTGCCCTAAGGGCTTGCGGAAATTGCCACGGCAAGTTGAGCGGTCCGTTCGGGCCGCAGAAAATCTGCACTTGGGCCGAGGCCTAGGAGTGGCGGGCCCCGGCCTGCGGTGACGTCCCGTCGCGCGCGTGGGTTGGCAGGATTTTTTATGCTGACGGCTGCCACGCGGCGCGCGAAGTGACGCACGGTCAACGGGCAACTCGGCTCGTGTTCCTACCTTCAAGCCGCAAAACTTCCCAAAGACGGCGCACCTACTCAAAGCCGGCTCCTAGCTTCCGGCCCCTCAGGATAGGAAGCTAATCGAGCTACTTGTCTTTTCTTCAGCCTCGAAGCTCAACCAGCTTCGGGGACTACTGTCGGAGTAAATGACCACGGGTAGCCTAGCCGGCTCCCGCTGGCACTTCCGAAAAAATTACGGGCCGATCGAGCCCTCAAGCATCCAAAACGCGGGGCCGCCTTCCCTCAGCCGGCTGTCTCTAAGGCCGGCTGCCGGGAGGCGGCCCGGCCCTGAAACCTACGAGAGGAAGGCCACAAGAAGGCCGACTCCAAGAAGCCGGCCACGAGAAGGCCGACTCCAAGAAGCCGGCCACGAGAAGGCCGACTCCAAGAAACCGGCCCCCAGCAGGCGACCAAGATCGTCCCCCTCAAACTTTGCACTGACATAACAGCAATGAGATGGGGCGTGGCTACAGTGAAGCCTGCCACCCTGAATCCCGGAGCGCGCAAGGCCACAGTGTGCCGTACGGGGCAGCCATCACCCGTCCGGCGCCTGCAATGTTGGCATGTTGACCATGATGTCACCCACGACAGGTTGTCAGTATGGCCCGCAGGTGGCGGGCCCCTCCAGTCAGAGAGATACCCGAAGGCGGCCAGGCCTCCTACA
Source organism: Aegilops longissima (assembly GCA_021605205.1). Classification (NCBI taxonomy): domain Eukaryota; kingdom Viridiplantae; phylum Streptophyta; class Magnoliopsida; order Poales; family Poaceae; genus Aegilops; species Aegilops longissima. The sequence continues at coordinate 499,754,253 of CM038680.1, forward strand.
GTCGGCCTGAAACATGGCCGGCTCCTAGCTGCCGGCTTGCTCCCTCCCTCGGAGGAGGCGCCTCATTAAGGAGACAAGATGAGGTAAGGCTACAGTGATCGCCGCCAAGGCGGCGGCACTGTAGCCATGCTTACCTCGACAAAGCCCTCATCATCGAGGAGGCAACAAGAACCAGCCTCGACAAGGCCCCCCAACAGTGGGGGCCAGCTTGTCGACCAGAAGCCGGTGGCGGGACCCACCAGCCGGTGGGCCCCAAATGGGCGGAGGGGCCGTCGAGCGTAGACACTGACGGCTAGGGCCCGTGCCCAGCCTAATTACCATTGTACCCCCGGGGGGTAGGCCTATATAAACCCCCCAGGGCACCCATGCAAAGGGTTGATCTCTTAGACTTTTAGACACGACATAGAGGGAAGAGGAGAGCTAGCCGTTCCCTTCTTCTTCTTCTCACCGAAACAGCTCAAGGAGCCTCTTGTAGCTACTTGTTCACCTAGTGATCATGCAGAGACCCCGCAGAGCAGCAGTAGGAGTGTTATCTCCATGGAGAGCCCCGAAGCTGGGTAAGATTCGCCGGTGTGCATATCTTCGCCTCATCCCGTTTCCAGGCACCGGCGACGTCTTATTGGCTCCCACAATGATAAGCCACCCGTTGGCATATGTCGCACCTACCACCCGACAACGACAATATGACCGAGGTGGTAAACTGTGGAGGGGGGCACCACACACGGCAAACAATTGATGTGCCTTTGGGGTGCCCCCGCCCCCATATATAAAGGAGGAGAGGGAGGAGGCCGGAAGCCATGAGGGGGCGCGCCAAGGGGGAGTCCAACTAGGATTCCCAATCCTAGTAGGACTCCCTTTCCTATTCCAAGAGGGGAAGGAGGGAAGGAGAGGGAGAGGGCGAGGAAAGAGGGGTCTGCGTCTGGCGGTGTCCTGGACTAGGGGGTACTCACCAGATCGTCTCCCGACCAAGTGGATCGAGCCAAGGACCCCCTTGGCGGTTCACTCATGGGCCACTTCGGGCAACCCATGCCGCATACAAGGAGTATTCCACAAGGCTTGGTGATCAAGACAAGGACTCCTCTCCACTAACGTATTCGGCTAGGACTCTTGTTATCCTAGGCCTCCGGTGCATTATATAAGCCAAGTCCAGGCTAGTCGATGGATTATTATGACATCAATCATCATACCCCTAGGGTTTAGAGCACAACATAAGATCTCAGGGTAGATCAACTCTTGTATCTCTATATTCAGTAAGATCAATCAAGAAGGAAGTAGGGTATTACCTCCATTAAGAGGGCCCGAACCTGGGTAAACATCATGTCCCCTGTCTCCTGTTACCCATCGATCCATGACACACAGCTCGGGACCCCCTACCCGAGATCTGCCGGTTTTGACACCGACAATGGTGCTTTCATTGAGAGTTCCGCTGTGTGATCGGCAAAGGATCAATGGCTCGACTGAAGATCAACTAATACATCGGCATCTTCGTCGTCGGCTCGACTGGTCACCTTGGCTTGACCGAGGACTGCGCCCTACCTCCGATCGTCATGTCCGGATGAGGGCCTTCATCAACGCCAACTCCGATCTCTATCATGATCATGGAGGAATCATCCATGGAGCTCGGGGGCTCAACGTCAACATTGCCCTTGAGCGACCGTGCTGTTTTTCGGGATAGGGAACTTGTACCCACCGCCATCGCCTCCTCGAGTGTCATTTTAACAATTGCTCTGGTGGAATTGTGCGGAATTAAGAATACAAAAACCATGCAAAATTTCGTCGAGTTCCGATGGAGGAATCTCCGGCAATCTATGATATACCGGAGCCCTGTCAAATCTGGATGGGAATCTGTACGAGTTTAGGGTGTGGTCTCCAGAGTGAAGCTCGGATGTCCTTTGGAAGATCCAAGCGTTTATCTGCTGCGGAATTCCCATATCTACCACCCCTCAAAATTTCAGCTTGATCCGACGGTTCAAACTCCGGGAACCTTCTGATGAGTGGACCAATTTTCTAATCTGTTTTCTGCGTGAATACGGATCTGACTCGAATTCATGTTTCTTTACGAACGTGATATTGGACAACCTTTTTAAAGGAATTTTTCTTCTAGGGTATTGTGCATTGTTCTTAACATGTGCCCATAAACTTTTAAGCCTTCTCTGAGGTACTCTTTACCCTCAGGCTGGTGTCAAATCAGTCCGGTAACATTGCTCCACGGCCGCCGACCTGCGCTAGACACGTCATTGCTTTGTTGAGCCGAGCTCATCTTCTTTGGATCATCATCTCGGTGAGCCAAAAAAGAGTTCGGCATTGCGAAGGATAAATCATCACCAACAACACCGCCCCACGGATTACACGGAACATGCACACCGGCATCGCCGTTCGGTCACTTCATCAATCCGGCTTTGACCGCGTCACAAGTTATGACTAGCGTCGGCATGACCGCATTGTTGCTTCTTCAAGCCGATGTCCATCACGCCGAACTGCTTCAACACCTCGGCTGACATCGCAGCTGCAACATCTCCTTACTGACCAGCTCCGTCACCTCGGCTAGACCGGGGGCTTCACCATCTCTTCATCAACCTACTCCGGAGACTTCGGCGTCACCCGCCGACCAGCTTTGTCACATTAGCTGGACCGGGGGCTTTGCCTTGGCGAGCCAACCTTTACTAGCATCACCATGCCGTTGCTTCACCATCCATCAGGCAATGGGTGTGCGGATCGATTCCCAATTTTGGGAGTCACTTTTCTTCGAACTGCTACAACAAATAAGCCAGGTGCTATTAACCCTAGCAATTTTTGCTTGTTTGGGTTTATTTTCCCCAAGGAATTATTACTCTGGTTGGTTCTATCATCTGTACATAGGTCTGTCAAATGATGGCCGCATTAACGATGGTTGCGCGATGGTTCGGTCAGTTTCCCATCCGCAGTTCGGCGAACGCCGCATCTAGAGCCTGGACCGCCCTGCAAATTCAGGCTTTGTCATGCCTTCACTGCATCACGCCAACGCCCTACATCGACCACATATCTTTAAATAAATTATTATTCGTAAATTATTACGCGAGAATTTTTATAAATTTATATTATTATTGTTGGACTGCACTATTTTACATGTGTAGGTAATCGACTTCGGCTGCGTCACGCGGTCACTTCGGCAAGCCGACGTCGTCGTCCCAATCGGCGTAAATCGTCTCGCTGATCACCTTGTTGGTCGAATTGCCATATCGACATGTTCGGTTGCCTCGGGACTTCGGCATCGCTAAGGGAGCTCTACCTCATTAATTATGCAATTTTTTTAATTTATTATTATTACTATTATCTCCGGTTTGCACTATTTTCGGTGCACAAGTAAATGATCCTAGTCGGGCAATGTTGTCACCTCGGTGTACTGACCCACGCCGGGGACTTTGGCGTCACTCTGCCGGCCTGCATTGGCTGTGCTATGTCACCACTTCAGAGTGCCGAGCTCTTGGCTCCGCCACCTCCGGACCGGCTTGGGGGATGGAACCTTGTCCCACATCAAGCTCGGACCGCATCATCAATGCCGTACACATTAACCAGCTAAGTCGCTTTCATGCTCAAAGTCTTAAATTTTTAACTTGTGTTAGGTTCGACCTTGCTCACCAACGTTGTTTGTTAAAAGAAACTCCTTTTACCCATGTTAACTGGGGGATTTTAAAATTTATATGAGCCGTTTTATAGTAAATGTGTTTTCTTCTTGGTCGTTGCAAAGTATTTTTCTACCGCTCCTTTTTCGACTCGAGTGCATGGTCAATAGCCAGATAGCCTAGCTTCTCTCTAAAGCCGCTCGAGTTTAGTTCGCTAAACTGGCCTCGAAGAAGCACTCCGCCTTCGGGATAAGGGGCTTAAAGTCGTAGGCTGACCCACTTGAAGTCTTGAGATCGGATGTGTCACGTCAAAGCACAACAGAAGCACAATTTTTTTCTAAGACCAATTTTCGGATTGGCACCGAACGCTTGATCTAGTTCGAACGTCAAGTTTTTAATGAAGTTTTTTGGTATTCCAAGCCTATGGCACTTTTAAACATTTATGTGTTTCCAGCATAAGTCTCGCAGTGCAACGCCGGACACCTATAGAGATTCGGCAAAAACATTCTCGGATATTGCTATATATGCATCGGTTCCGAATTGTGTCTTTGGTCAATAGTTGGGTTGCCCGGCCGGCTCCTGTGCTTGCCTCCTACGTTGTGCTTTGTTCGGCTAGGTGTGCAAAGGGAGAACCACTGCGATTGTGCTTCCAGCTCGCACGGTTAAGCACCTAAGTGGAGTTCATCCTTGGTGACTTTAACTTCATTCGAGCGCCTGACAACCGTAACAGAGGAGGAGGAGATGCTAACAATATGCTTCTCTTTAATGAACTCATCCAGAGATAGTCTCTCATTGAGCTACCTATCAAAGGGCGTTCATTTACCTGGAGTAACATACAATATGACCCATTGCTTGAGCAGCTCGACTGGCATTTCACTTCAGTTAACTGGGCAGCCAAATATCCAAACACTGTTGTTATGCCCCTGGGTAAGCCCACGTCAGATCATGTCCCTTGCTATGTGAGCATCCAATCCAAAATACCCAAGTCCAAATTATTTCGTTTCGAAGATTTCTGGATTAAGCAACCTGGGTTCTTTGATGTGGTGAAACGATCCTGGGCCAAGCGTTGCTATGCTCAAAATGCAGCTGCAGTTCTATGCAAGAAACTAGAAAACCTGTGATACGACCTGAAACAGTGGAGCAAGAATTTGTCCAAACTCTCGATGTTGATTGACAATTGCAACAAAATTCTCCCGGTGATTGACGGATTAGAGGAACAGAGAAGGTTGTCTGTTCCTGAGGCTAATTTTAGACTGATATTAAAACAACATCTCCTTCACTTGCTGGATTGCAAGAAAGCATATTGGATGAAAAGATGCACTGTCAGACACTTCAAGTTTGGCGACGGCAACACAAAATTCTTTCATAGGGTGGCCACTGAGCGTTACCGAAGGAACAACATTGCTTTGCTTAGACTGGCTGATGACTCAGTTATACATGATCATGTGGGTAAAGAGGCTGTACTCTTTCAGGCATTCAACGACAGACTTGGGTGTTCCAATCAAACCAGCATGAAATTTTATTTGAGACAGATCATCAAAAAGGTGGAGGGGCTCCAGTCACTGTCTGTTCCTTTTACCCGACAAGAAATTGATCAAGTGGTCAAAGAGATGCCAGCTGACCGTGCTCCAGGCCTAGATAGCTTTAGTGGCAGCTTCATTAAATCATGCTGGCATATCTTTAAAGACGACTTCTATCATCTCTGTTTTGAGTTTTATGCAGGTAAGCTGGACCTTGAAAGCCTGAACACGGGGTTTATCACGCTCATCCCTAAAGTCCAATCCCCTGAGACTGCAAATGACTATCGCCCGATAACTCTGCTGAACTGTTATCTCAAGATTCTGACCAAACTCCTCGCGAACCGCCTGCAACGTGTGATTCTTAAGATCATCCACCGAAATCAATACGGCTTCTTGAAAGGTCGATCTATCCAAGACTGTGTTGCGTGGGCATTTGAATTGATTCACCAATGCCAAGCGTCGGGGCGAGAGGTTGCTATTTTGAAGCTGGATTTTGCTAAGGAATTCAATACGATAGAACATGCTCCGATTATGGAGATCATGAGGTGTATGGGTTTTGACGATCGATGTCTTGGATGGATCAAATGCCTATTTTCGACGGCCAAGTCCTCTGTCCTCCTTAATGGGACCCCAGGCAGGCAATTCTTCTGCTTGCGTGGCGTGCACCAAGGAGACCCGTTGTCTCCACTTATCTTTGTGCTCGTAGCCGATCTGCTGCAAGCTGCCATCAACGAAGCTTATCGCGCAGGGGATCTCTAGCTGCCCATTCCTGCTCCTGAAGAAGACTATCCCGTTATTCAGTACGTGGACGACACCATCCTGGTGATGCCCGCGGACAGAATCCAAGCCGAGACCATCAAATCAATCCTTCAGGACTATGCGTTGTCGGTGGGGTTGCGCATCAACTTCCAAAAATCCACTCTTATCACCGTCAGCACATACGCTGACAAGACCTCGCGCTTGGCCCAGGTTTTTGGATGCTCGATCGGGTCCATGCGGTTTACATACCTGGGGTTGCCCATGGGTACTACCAGGCCGACAGTGACAGACCTCATGCCTCTCGTATCGTCGGTCGAACGCAAACTCTCTACGGCATCTATGCTCCTTGACCTCGGCTCCAAGCTTACCCTCGTAAACTCGGTGATAACCTCCCTTGCGATATATGCTATGTGCTCCATCAGGTTGCCGCCGAAGATACTTGATCATCTGGACAAGTTGCGACACTACTGCCTCTGGGCCAAGAACACAGATGATGGCATGAAAGCTGTTTCCTTGGTGGCCTGGGGTCTGGTTTGCAGGCCTAAGCACAAAGGGGGGCTCGGGGTGCTCGACCTTAAAGTCCAAAACCAAGGTTTGCTGCTAAAGCAACTGCACAAATTCTAAAATCACATGGATATACCATGGGTTCAGCTTGTTTGGGGCACGTACTATGAGGGCCGGGTGCCACATGCGTCTGACCCATACGGGTCATTTTGGTGGAAGGATATCATGAACCTGGCGCCAATCTAAAGAGGGGTCACATCCGTAGAAATGGGGGATGGATGCACAACTTTGTTCTGGAAGGATGACTGGCATGGAGATATTCTGGCTGATAGCCACCCTCGCCTGTTTTCCTTCTCTAAAGACAAAGATATCTCAGTTCAGAAGCTGCTGACCGCGCCTACGCTTGGCAAAAACTTCCACTTACCGCTCTCGATTCAGGCTAGAGAAGAGCTTGAAGACCTCCAGAACAACCTGTCCACAATGGAGCTGACGGAGGGGAATGATGTATGGAAGGTTGTATGGGGATCGGATGGGTTCGCTTCCAACAAGTTTTACCTGCACTGTTTCCGAGACGAGGAGGCAGATAAAGCCTTTGAGTGGATCTAGAAGACAAAGTGCACGAACAAGTGGAAGGTGTTTGCTTGGCTGCTTCTTGCGGTGAAAGTGTGTTATATCGACTAGAGGGGGGGGGGGGGTGAATAGGCGATTTTTATGAATTCTTCACTGAGGAATTTGCTGCTGAGGAAATTCCTAAGCGAAGAACTACTTGCAGCGGAATAAGTACTCAGAAGTAAGCATAACAGAATGCGAGCATGGTCATCATGATGAAATGAAGACAATCACAGAGTACAGAAAGCGTAAACACAGGATAACACAAGATGAAGACAAACAGACTGAAGAAATTGAACTGAGGAAATTGAGAAAGTCTTCAATCAAAGTCTTCAAACACAGATATGAACAAACACTCAACACAGTAATGAGGAAATGAAATAGTTGAGGAAATAGAACCAGTAAGGTTGGTGAAGACAATGATTTGGTAGACCAGTTCAACTGCTGTCTCAGTTGTACGTCTGGTTGGAGCGGCTGAGTATTTAAACTCGAGGACACACAGTCCCGGACACCCAGTCGCTGAGCACGCAGCTCAGGACACCAAGTCCTCACCGTATTCTCCTTGAACTAAGGTCACACAGACCTCGTCCAATCACTCGTGGTAAGTCTTGAAGCGACTTCCAAACCTTCACAGACTTGGTCACTCGGCGATCCACAATTCCTCTTGGAAGCTCTAGACCATGACGCCTAACCGTCTGGAAGAAGCACAGTCTTCAAAGGTAACAAGCGTCGGATCCATGCAGGATCAATATTTTCAGTGATGCTCAATCACTTTGGGTTTGTAGGGTGTTTGGTTTTGGGTTTTTCCTCACTCGATGATTTTCGCTAAAAGTCCTCGGAGGATGGGTTGCTCTCAAATGACAAGTGTCAAGTTCTCTCGGAGCAGACAACCAGCTAGTGGTTGTAGGGGGCGGCTATTTATAGCCTAGGGAGCAGCCCGACATGATAAGACATAAATGCCCGTAAATGATATGACCGTTAGGTGGATAAGATATTTTGGAACAGTCAAGCGCAAGACAAAGAACGGTCGGAAATTTGACTCTCAAATTCCTCATGGCTATCATGTTCCTCATCGTGTAGGCAATCCACCTTTGGCGAATTCCTAACTCCTCAGTCAGAACAAATTCCTCAGAGACCAGAAAAACTTCGTCTCACATCAAGAAATTGACTGAACTGTATGAGATTTCCAAAGGCTTCACTCAAGGGATTGGTAGGTGTAGGATTTTGAGTTGAGCATCACATGGAAATTTTTCCTTAGTATTTCCTCGACCCCCTTTAACAGTACGGTGTTTCTATGACTCGAGAAAGAGAAAACAAAACTACGAAAACAAAAATCTTCACGCTTCATGTTCCTCAAATGAATACCAAGTCTTCAAGGTCACACCAATTTCTTCACTTTCAAAGTCTTCAGAAAGTCTTCAGAATACCAAAGTCTTCAGTCGAAGAACTTCATTTTTAGGGGTCGACTTTCTCTGTAAATATCAAACTCCTCATAGACTTATAGACCTGTGTACACTCATAAACACATTAGTCCCTTAACCTATAAGTCTTCAATACACCAAAATCACTAAGGGGCACTAGATGCACTTACAATCTCCCCCTTTTTGGTGATTGATGACAATGTAGGTTAAGTTTTCAACGGGGATAAACATATGAAGTGTAAATACTGATATTGAGGAATTTGAATGCAAGATATAGAAGAACTCCCCCTGAAGATGTGCATAGTGAGGAATTTGCTTTTGAGGCAATGCACACTTGAAGAGTTGAATCATGGAGATCTCCCCCTATATCTTGTAATTCATACATGCATTTGACATATAATATGAAGAATTTGAAATGCATGATGAAATATGGTGACTGATTTAATTCAGCATGCATATATTAACATATAACAAAGAATAAGCATGCAGAGGAACACATCAAAAGTATCAGAGCACCATCGGGTTTAAGATTACAACTCGATCCAATAAAAGTTTCAGAAGAACGAGAGTTGTAACTTAGCAAAAAAACGCCCATATTATAGACCCGCTTGAAGACTAACTCAAATTTCTTCACCTTTGTCATCGAATGACCAAAAGGATCGAAACTGAGGACTAACGCCCCTGAAGAATATCAAGTTGATGGAGGAGCGCCAGCATTGTCAGGGTCGGTTGTCGTAGTAGGGCCTGCCGCAGTGTCGTCTAAGTCTTCATTTTCATCAGTATCGCGCGATGAAGAATAGGAGCTGGCCACCAAGGAAGGAACCTTGACCTTCTTGAATTTCTTCGGTGGAGTTGTAGACCAGTCAAATTCTTCTTTGAGACCCATGTTCTTCAGATCTTCTGCGCTGTAGAGATGAGATAGAACAACCCAGGTACGGTTGAAGGTTTCATGGAGGTAGTATTGGTTTTTCTTGACTGCATTGTGTGTTGAGGTCATGTTGTGAAGAATTGAACCAAACTGACGCTTGACCCATTTATGATTGCGATCAACCTTCTGATGAAGACTGAGGAGTAACCCACGATCAGTCATCACCCTGGGTGCTGTGGTTTGAGGATTTTGCTTGGCTGAGGTATTGGCGGCAGAGTCATGTGTGGCAGAGTCATCATTGGTGGAGTAGGATGCAGCCTTGCGAAATTGACCATCCAATGGACGAATTCCTTCATCTATCACAGCAGTTGCCTTCCTTTGTCATCAGCTGAGGAAAATGTCCGTTTGAGGACTTCAATTGGAGGCAAGTAGCTGCAGTGGTTTAGAGTATCAGCCTTGTAATTGAGTGAAGACCTTGTCCCGATGAACCTCATAATCCATGGTGCATAAGGCTTCAGCTCAAAAGGTGACATAGCAATGTTTGCCAGAGTCCTCATGAAGAAATCATGGAAGTTGACGGGAACGCCATGAATGATATTGAAAAGCATATTCTTCATGATGCCAACGACTTCTTCATCATTTGAGTTGTGGCCTTTGAGAGGACTCATTATCTTCATCAGAATGCGATAGACAGTCCGAGGCACATATAGTAATTCCTTGACGAGGAATTTGGTTCGTGGGGCCTGCCCTGGCTTCAAAGGCTTCATCAGAACTTGCATGTAGTGATTTGTAAGCTCAGCTTCGCTGTAGATTCAACGAGCACCATCAAGGGCTGGACTGAGTGGGAGGGCACGAAGCAATTCAGTTGCTGGTGCCTTGTAGTGAGTATTTTCTGTCATCCAGTCCAGTACCCATGAGTTCACATCTTCAGAATCTCCGGTGATGTGCAGCGTCGCATAGAATTGAAGAATGAGTTCTTCATTCCAATCACAGATGTCGGTACAGAAATTCAGCAATCCAGCATCATGAAGAACACTGAGGACTGGATCCAAGCCAGGCAGAGATTCCATGTCCACGTGAGGAATATGTGCATGATCGAAGACTTTGTCTTTGTTGAATAGCACAAAGGAATAGAAGTTGGCTTGACTAGCAGTCCAGAAACGCCTCTTCCTTATGCGAGCAGAGTCATATGGGTTGTAGTCGATGAAGAATACATGCTCGCCAAGAAATCTTCAGCCTTGAACTTTTGCTTCGTTGAGAATGGATTCTTTGGCTTTGGCAGTGGAGTGTCAGTGAGTTGCATCACTACCTCAGGAATCGCAATCTTAGGTTCTCCAGGCTGAGGATTTTATGGTTCCTCTTCATATGCAGTCTGCATGTTCAAAGGATCAGCAGCAGCAGGTTCTTCAGCACTAGTGGCTAGAATTTCTTCATTCGCGGACGAGGTGGGATGAGTTTCTTCAGAGCCCATTTGAACCGTTGGTGCAGGGGACTGAGGAATTTGTTGTATTGGAGTGAATAGTGGGGAATTTGGATGTTGACTGTCCCAAAAGTCATCGTTCATCACTGGCGTTGTGCTTCCAGTATCCACATCTTCTTCAATTTCTTCAAAACCAGCCTCTTCAGCTGTGAACTGAGGCATTGGCGAGGAAATGATTGGTGTTGAAGGGATTGCATCCACTTCAATTTCTTCATCAATCTGCTCTGACGAAGCAGCATAATGATTTTCTTCATCAGATCCGCTTGCGATCTCATATTCTTCACCAAAAGGAACAAGGTCCTTTGATGGAATGGAGGAAATTGGAACATCATCGATTGGATCTTCTAACGAGCTTGTCATAGGCTTCAGTTTCTTCGGGGCTGAAGAATTTGAAGCAGCTGAGGCTTTCCTTTTCTTCACTACAGCTCGCTCTGCATCCTTGGTCTTCTTCACATCTGATGAAGATGGAAGGATAGGAGTTGGTGTAGGCGCAGGAGGAGCTGAGGAATCTGTTTGAATTTCCTCAGAGCAAGCGATCAGCTTGCCTGCACTTCTTCGATTTCTTGAGCGGACCACTAGTGGATGCCCTGGCAATTTCTTCATCGGCTGGAATGGAATCATCAGCCCTGGAACTAGCATTGTCTTCAGCAGGCTAAAAATCATCAGCAGTGCTGGCATGTTCTTCAGCAGGCTGAGCAGAGACTCGAGCCTGAGGAATTTCTTGTTGCGTTGGGGTTGCAACATTTGTGAACTTCTTTGTCAGATTGAAAAATCTGACTTTGGCTCCTTGCCAATCAGCATAATAGGCATCAAAGTCATCACTGAGGGCTTTGATTTTAGACTGGATCTTGAGGAGTTCCTCAGTTGTCATTCTGACAACGTTTTTCTTCAGGAACTTCTCTTTCCTGAACTGAGCCTTCTTGATCTGCCTAGCCTTTTCAAATTTCCATTTCTCTTTACAAATGAAATGGGTTAGCATGTGACTTTGTCCAGGAGTCAACTGAAAATCAGGCATAGGTGTCTCTGGATCCTTGTGCCATAGATCAATGTATTCAAGGATCGCCTTGGATCCAAAAGCGTTAGGGCACAGTGTGCCTTTGGCTCTAGCGGCCCTAACTTGTCGGTCTCTGATGATTTCTGCAAGTTCATCATCATCAGCTTCATCGTCAGATGGCACTTGGAAGGCAACCTGTTTCTTCTTCAGACTTGGCCGAGGACCTCGACCAGCTGTTACCTTTTTCTTCAGCAGAGTGGGCCTGATGAAGAATTTGGTGCAGCTGAGGAATTTGCTGAGACACCAAAGGCAATAGAGATGCCTGCAGTCCTTTGGCACGTGGCCAGATGCACAGGTGCTGAGGACTTTGCCGGAGCTGTTGAGGACTTTGGAGGAGGAGTTGAGGATTTGGGAGGAGCAGGAGCAGCATGAGGAACTGGCCGTGAGGGCATTGAAGATTCTGGCCGTGAGGGCATTGCTGAGGATTTTGGCCGTGAGGGCACTGTTGGTGAAGCACTTGGCTTGTGCGCTGGCTTCTTTGCCATTGATTTTTTGGGCTTGACAGGGGCCTCAATGGCAGCAGTAGTAGCAAAGTCTTCATTGAATTTCCTCACTGCTTCTTTGGCTTGTCTCGCCAACTTAGCTTAGCGCTTGGCCCATTCTTCAGGAAAGTCCTGACCACGCTTGATGCTGGTGGGGTCAGCTTCTTGGCCAGGTGCCAATGGAGCTCTTGGGCATGGAGGATTCAGTGCGAATTTCTTCATGTACTTTGGAGTAAAATACCTGTACTCCCTCCATTCCCTTGCCCATCTCCTTTCAATCCTCCGTATGCGCACCTTGCGCTGATTTTTGTTTTCCTTGCCAAACATGGCTTCATCAGGTGTGCAATAGTCAACATATATGTCCTCAGGTATCTCAAAAGCAATGATGACCTCAGGCCTCTTTCCTCCTTTCTGTGGCTTCTTTCCTTCTGCCATATTCTTCAGCTGAGGAATTTGAACAATCGAATTCACTGAAGAAGTATGCAACTTTTCTTCGAGGAACGCTGCAAATGAGTTAAGTTGATGAGAACCTAGTGATTCAGCAGCGGACATGAGTACCTGTGAACAGAGTATAGTTGCGAGGAATTTGGAGAGGTCATATCGCTCTCGTAAGGTTTTTCAAAAAGAACAAGTTTGAGGAATTTGACCAGATGAGCCTTGAAGAATTTCACAAAGCGATCTTTGTCTTAGGTTCCAGAGTTGTATAGATCGAGAATCCACACAATTGAGGAATCTTGAAGAAAAATCATTGCTTAGAGAAACGAATCAAGAGCATATTTCGTTTGAGGTGTTCATATGTGAAGATTTGAAGAATAAACACCTTTGAAGATTTTCAGGAAGGTTTGAGAATCAAAGCGAGTAATAAAAGTAACTTTTAATTACCCGAACTGAAGAACACGACGAACTGAGAATTGTAGATTAGAAGTTCGTCAGTTCAGATCTCCCATGCCCTAACTCGATGTAGGAAGTCAGCTATGGCGGCGGCGGAGTGAAGATTTCATGATCGGCGCGATCTGACACGGGCGACGAGGTCGAGGCAGTGAAGCTCTTCCTCACCGGCGATGATGGAGTAGCGGCGACGCTAGGGTTTGAGAAGCTCGAGCGAGAGAGAGAGCGGTCGAGCAGAGTAAAGGAAGTGACGAAGGGGAGAGGGGGTATATATAGCCACGGTGAAAAACTGTTCGCCCGAAGATTTTGGACGAACGTGCCCCTGACCCTTCTCATTCGCTTGACATGTGTCACCCACGTACTGAAAAGTGGAGATCATGTTAGATCGTGGGTGAATAGATAAGTCTAACGTAGGAAGCGGAATGGATTGAGTGGCAAACCCGAAAATTTTGATAAGATAAGTTAAAAGTTCCATTTGCAATTTCTTCAGCTGACAAGGACACCGTGAAGATTTTGAATGAGTTTCAAATAGAACGCACATGAAGAATTTGTGAATAGATTGGGTTGAGTATAGCATAGAGGGGAAAGGGTCCGATCACATTCACTTAGCAGAAAATGCAACTTGAGGAAATAGCCATAAGTGAATGCTGTAGAGGACATAAACCCATAAGTGAATGCTGCAGAAAATGCAAACACTTTGGTGGTGGCGTGACCCACCGTATAAGAATGATGATTTCAGACACCGCGTACAATTGTCGTAGGGTTCTGAGAATCAAATTCTTCATTGATTGAAGAGAAACATTTCTTCATGTGTTGCACATCTAAGTCATCAATTTTGCATAAGTGTCAGGATGTATGTCCTTTTCAAAGAACATTCGAAGATTCTAAGATATTTAGCTCACACCGCAACTTGCTAAATCTCTTCTCATCCAAGGGCTTTGTGAAGATATCGGCTAGCTGTTCTTCAGTCTTCACATGATCAATAAATATGTCGCCCTTCAACACATGATCGCGAAGAAAATGATGACGAATCTGAATGTGCTTTGTCTTCGAGTGCTGAACTGGGTTGTGAGCAATCTTGATGGCACTCTCATTGTCACAGTAGAGAGGCACATTCTTCACGTTGATGCCATAGTCCTTGAGAGTTTGCTTCATCCACAGCAATTGAGCACAGCAAGAACCAGCAGCAATGTACTCAGCTTCTGCAGTAGACAGTGATACGCAATTTTGTTTCATCGAGGACCAACAGACCAAAGATCGTCCGAGGAAATGACAAGTACCAGATGTTGACTTGCCGTCCACACGATCACCAGCATAGTCAGAGTCAGAATATCCAATGAGGTCAAAAGTAGAGCCCTTGGGGTACCATAATCCTAGTGTTGGTGTGTGAGCTAGATATCAAAGAATATGCTTCACAGCCTTATGGTGTGATTCTTCGGTGTAGCTTGAAATCGGGCACACATGCAAACACTAAGCATTATATCTGGCCTAGATGGACATAAGTACAATAAAGAACCAATCATGGAGCGGTATACCTTGTGATCGAAGTCAATACCATTTTCATCAGTGCATAGATGGCCATTTGTGGGCATAGGAATTTTGATGCCTTTGCAATCTTGCATGCCGAATTTCTTCAGAACATCTTTGAGGTATTTCTCCTGAGATATGAATATGCCATTGTGTTGTTGATGAATTTGAAGACCTAAAAATAATTTCAACTCTCCCATCATAGACATTTGATATTCTTCACTCATCATATAGGCAAATTCATCACTATAACGTTGGTCAGTACAGCCAAAGATAATATGATCAACGTATATTTGGCACACAAACAGTTCACCATCATAAGATTTAGTAAAGAGAGTAGGGTCGAGTGAACCGGGTGTGAAGCCATTCTTCACGAATAATTCCTTCAAAGTATCATACCACGCCCAAGGGGCCTGCTTGAGGCCATAGAGGGCTTTGTTGAGTCTGAAGACTTTGTCGGGATTCTTTGGATCTTCAAAACCTGGGGGTTGAGCAACATATACTTCTTCCTCAAGCTTACCATTGAGGAATGCACTTTTCACATCCATTTGATATAAAGTGATATTATGATGGTTAGCATAAGCAAGCAGTATGCTAATAGCCTCAAGTCTAGCAACATGTGCAAAAGTTTCACGAAATCAATTCCTTCAACTCGTGTAGCCTTGAGCTACAAGTCGTGCCTTATTCCTCACCACAAGGCCATTTTCATCTTGCTTGTTGCGGTAGATCCACTTTGTGCCAATGATATTATGCTTGCGAGGATCTGGACGTTTGACCCGTTCCCAGACATTGTTGAGCTCGAACTGATGTAATTCTTCTTGCATGGCCTGAATCTATTCAGGCTCCAGAAATGATTCATCTACCTTAGTGGGCTCTGTGATAGAGACAAAAGCATAGTGCCCACAAAAGTTAGATAAATGTGAAGCTTTTGAGCGTGTGAGAGGACCTGGTGCTTCAATGTCATCGATGATCTTGTCAACTTGCACTTCTTTTGCAACGCGAGGATGAGCTGGTTGTCGTCGAGGAATTTGATCAGCATTTTCTTCAACTCCATTTTCTTCAGCATTATCTTCAGGTGCATCAGCTCGACGTTCTTCGCGTTCTGGAATGAATTCTTCAGCAGATTCTTCAGTAGGAATTACATCCTCAGTTGCCTTGAACTTGATAGATTCCTCAGGTGCTGCTTCATCTATCACAGAAGGTAGGTGCTCTCTTTGTGAGCCATTAGTTTCATCGAATCAAGACATCTACAGTTTCAACAATCTTGTAAAGAACATTGTTGAAGACTCAGTAGGTGTGCGAGTCCTTCCATAACCAAGCATAAAACCTTCATGTGCTTTGGTGCAAATATAGCATTGTGATGAGGATCTCTAATCCAGCATTTAGCACCGAAGACTTTGAAATAACTCACATTGGGTTTCTTGTCAGTGAGGAGTTCATAGGCAGTCTTCTTGAAGAATTTGTGAAGATATACTCTGTTGATGATGTGGCATGCGGTATCAATTGCATCAATCCAAAAACGACGAGGCGTTTTGTATTCATCAAGCATAGTGCGAGCCATCTCAACAAGAGTTCTGTTCTTGCGCTCCACGACGCCATTTTTCTGAGGAGTATAGGGAGCAGATAACTCATGAGTAATACCAAGTTCATCAAGATAGTCATCAAGACCGGAATATTGAACTCAGTTCCATTGTCACTCCTGATGTGCCTGATCTTCACACCAAAGTTGGTTGAAGCCCTCGAGGAAAATCGTTTGAAGACTTCCTGCACTTCATGTTTGTAAGTGACAATGTGTACCCATGTATAATGAGAGTAATCATCAAAAATAACAAAGCCATATAGAGATGCATCATTAGTGACTGCTGAGTAATGATTATGACCAAAGAGGTCCATGTGAAGCAATTCGAATGGACGAGTAGTGGTCATGATAGTCTTCAGTGGATGCTTGGCCTTGGTCATTTTTCCAGCTTCACAGGCTCCACACAAGTGATCCTTGAGGAATTTGACATTCTCAATGCCAATGACATGCTTCTTCTTCGCAAGCATGTGCAAATTCCTCATGCCTGCGTGACCAAGTCGTCGATGCCATAGCCAGCCTTCTGAAGCTTTTGCAAGTAGACACACGGCTGGTTGTGGTCCTGTAGATAAATCAACAATATACAAGTCTCCTCTCCTAAAGCCTTCGAAGACTTTGGAATTGTCATCTTCCATAATCACAACACAATGATACTTGCCAAAGACAACAACCATATCAAGATGACAAAGCATTGAGACTGACATGAGGTTGTATCCTAAGGACTCAACAAGCATGACTTTGTCCATGTGTATGTCCTTAGAGATCGCAACCTTACCTAGACCCAATACCTGACTTTTTTCCTTTGTCAGCAAAGATGATATGCTTCAGATGTGATGGTGATAAGGGAGCATCCATCAATAGGTTCTTGTCACCAGTCATGTGATTTGTACATCCACTATCGAGGACCCACTCATTGGCTTTGGGTTGATCATCCTGCAAATGAATTAGTGCAACTTAAGATCTCATATACTTCATCAGTGAAGAATATGATATCAATTTCATCAGATGAATTTCATCAAGCAGTAAAACAGATATAGCAGTATGAGGACGTGTGAAATGAAAGTTCATTTCTTCATGTTTAGCCTGCGTCCTTTAAGGCAATGTTGTCAGGTCCCCAGCAAATTCATCAGACGTTAAAGCACGTTTGGAGACCTGACCCTGTAGAAGAGATTAGTTCTTTTTCTTCACCACCCACATCTGAAGGGGTGGCAAAGAGTTCATCACTCTGCGAGCTCCATATGAGAATGGTGGCATAGAGGCCAATCCATTTCGTTTCACATAAGAGGGGTTAGGGTAAGCATATGAATAAGCAGAGAAATTCTTCGACGACTTATGAACATATTGGTTTGAAGAATAATGCACATATTCATAGCCCTTAGCTCTACCCTGCGAAACAGAGTTGTTAGCACGATGATAATCATATGAGGACCTTTTGAGGAATTTGATCCACGTGAGGACTTTGGTCCTTTTGAGGAATTGGATCCATATGAAGAATTTGGTCCATATGAATAGTTTGACCCGGGGTTCCTATTCTTCATAGGTGGTGTCATGAGGACATTCACCTGAAGACTTTCAAGGCACTTCTTGGGAACCCAGATTTTCTTCATAGGAGAACCGTTCCTGCAGTTAGTGCCAACATATCTAGCAAATACTTCACCATTCTGATTTTTGAATAGTTTATAGTTGGAGTCAAATGACTCATCAGAAGAATGAGGAGATTCACATGTAAAGCCAGATAAGTTAGATGGATTAACTGGAGGTCCCTTTGCAGCAACCCATGAGGTTTTGGGGTACTGCTCAGGCTTCCAATATGTTCCATCAGCATTGAGTTTCCTCTCAAAGGCAATACCCTCTTTCCTAGGGTTTCTGTTGAGGATCTGCTTTTTAAGCACATCACAAAGAGTCTGATGCCCTTTGAGGCTTTTGTACATGCCTGTCATGTACAATTCCTTCAGCCCTGCATTGTCAGTGATACTAGCAATGTCCTCAGATGAGAAATTAGTGATAGCAGAGGCAGGTGAAGAATTTGTAACAGTTGAAGCATTTGAACATACAGGTGCGGAATTAGCAGATTCACGTTCAATGCACTTTAAGCATGGAGGAACAAATTCTTCCTGAGAAGCGCTGATTTGTTGAGCAAGGAATGAATCGCGCTCCTTCTGAAGATCTTCATAACTCACTCTTAGCTTCTCAAGATCTTGCTTTCTTTGAAGAAATTCATAAGAAAGTTTCTCATGATCAGACAAGAGAGTGTTATGATGACCTTGAAGGCTGTCAAACCTAGACTGAAGTCTCTGAAGATTTTCAGTCAGGGCTTTAGTGCGATCCATTTCTTCACCCAACGTATCATCACTTTTACCTAGCATGTTTTGAACCTTTTCCCAGGCAGTTTGTTGTTTAGTGGCAATGCAAACAAGTTTGGTATAACCAAGTTCAATATCATCATCAGATCTATCATCATCAGATTCATCGTCACTAAACTCGGATGAGGAACATTCGGTTACCTTGTCACCCTTTGCCATGAGACATGATGCAGAAGATGATGATTCAGGTCCGAAAGTCATCATTTTGAGAGATTCCTTGAAATCCTCAAACCAAGGATCATGACGGGTTCGATGACCTTCATAGACGTCAGAGATTCGGTCCCAGATAAGCTTCGCATTGCAAAGATGCATAATGCGCTTGAATTCATCTCGGATAGGCGAGGAGCAGATGATATCCTTCGCCAAGATGTCAAGTCGAGTGAACTTGCGAATATCATCAGCGTCCGCCATCTTGCATAGATCAATAAGACCAATCTCAGTGACGGTCCACAGCTCGCTGTTCATAGCCATGAGGCGCTTCCTCATCATGGCCTTCCATTTGGGATAATCATGACCGTCAAAGATAGGGCATGTCACTTTCTTCATACCTGCGGTCGACATCACTAAAACTCTAGGTAGTTAAACCAAAATCACACAGAACAAGGGAGTACCTTGCTCTGATACCAATTGAAAGTGCGTTATATCGACTAGAGGGGGTGAATAGGCGATTTTATGAATTCTTCAACGAGGATTTGCTGGTGAGGAAATTCCTAAGCGAAGAACTACTTGCAGCGGAATAAGTACTCCGAAGTAAGCATAACAGAATGCGGGCATGGTACAGAAAGCGTAAACACATGATAACACAAGATGAAGACAAACAGACTGAAGAAATTGAACTGAGGAAATTGAGAAAGTCTTCAGTCAAAGTCTTCAAACACATATATGAACAAACACTCAACACAGTAATGAGGAAATGAAAGAGTTGAGGAAATAGAACCAGTAAGGTTGGTGAAGACAATGATTTGGTATACCAGTTCCAACTGCTGTCTCGGTTGTATGTCCGGTTGGGCGGTGAGTATTTAAACTCGAGGACACACGTCCGGACACCCGATCGTGAGCACGCAGCTCAGACACCAAGTCCTCACCATATTCTCCTTGAACTAAGGTCACACAGACCTCGTCCAATCACTCGTGGTAAGTCTTCAGGCGACTTCCAAACCTTCACAGACTTGGTCACTCGGCGATCCACAATTCCTCTTGGATGCTCTAGACCATGACGCCTAACCGTCTGGTTGAAGCACAGTCTTCAAAGGTAACAAGCGTCGGATCCATGCAGGATCAATGTCTTTAGTGATGCTCAATCACTTTGGGTTTGTAGGGGTTTGGTTTTGGTTTTTTCCTCACTCGATTATTTTCGCTCAAAGTCCTCGGAGGATGGGTTCCTGTCAAATGACAAGTGTCAAGTTCTCTCGGAGCAGCCAACCAGCTAGTGGTTGTAGGGGGCGGCTATTTATAGCCTAGGGAGCAGCCCGACATGATAAGACATAAATGCCCTTCAATGATATGACCGTTAGGTGGATAAGATATTTTGGAACAGTCATGCGCAAGAAGACAAGAACGGTCGGAAATTTGACTCTCAAATTCCTCGGGGCTATCATGTTCCTCCTTGTGTAGGCAATCCGCCTTTGGCGAATTCCTAACTCCTCGGATAGAACAAATTCCTCGAGACCGAAGAACTTCGTCTCTATCATCAAGAATTTGACTGAATGTATGAGATTTCCAAAGGCTTCACTCGAAGGGATTGGTAGGTGTAGGATTTTGAGTTGAGCATCACATGGAAATTTTTCCTTAGTATTTCCTCGACCCCCTTTAACAGTACGGTGCTTCCTATGACTCAAGAAAGAGAAAACGAAACTACAAAAACAAAAGTCTTCACTCTTCATGTTCCTCAAATGAATACCAAGTCTTGAAGGTCACACCAATTTCTTCACTTTCAAAGTCTTCAGAATACCAAAGTCTTCAGTCGAAGAACTTCATTTTTAGGGGTCGACTTTCTCTGTAAATATCAAACTCCTCATAGACTTATAGACCTGTGTACACTCATAAACACATTAGTCACTTAACCTATAAGTCTTCAATACACCAAAATCACTAAGGGGCACTAGATGCACTTACATGCGGACAGATTAAACATCCGAGGGCTGCTCAAGAGGAAGAATATGAAGCCCAGGGATGACAACTATGCTGTATGTGTTATGTAGCCCCCGAGGAATCAGTAGAGCACTTGTTCTTCCAATGTGAGTTCAGCAGGTCATGTTGGGGAAAGCTTGGGATCGCGTGGCTGGTGCATGGCAACAGGCTGCAGCTCCTGCATGCAGCAAAAAGTACGTGGACCAGGCCAATGTTCATGGATATTTTCATCATAGCATCTTGGAGCATCTGGAAGGAACGTAACAATAATCATTTCCGAGGTATAATGCCAACAGTGGAAGGATGGAGCCGAAGGTTCAAGCTGGATTTTGGTATGATGAGACACAGAGTCAAAGAGGCCCTGGTGCCTTTTGTTGAGCAGGTTGCTGATCAGATCTAGTCGACTCCTCTACACCTTGATGTATAGGGCCTTTCCCAACTCCTACCCCCTACCCCCCCAAATGTAATCTTATCTTTGTAACTCTTTGTGTGGAAGTTTAATACAAAGTCAGTGGGGGGTGCCCCCACTGTCCTAAGCTTTAAAAACCAATAAGCGAAAACTGGTCGGCGATCCGATGACTATGTTAAATGACGGACCGTTCATAACATTGGCCGAAGTGTTTACGGCTTGACCTCAGATGTCGCTGAACACTAACCGGGGGCTCGTAGCTAGCTTCCCTAGTTTAAAGCTCCTATGACTAAGTGAAAGTTATAAAGCCCGCATATCTGATTGCCTCGTTTCCGCTATCACAACCGCCTTGAACGAGAGGCGTCGGCTAAGGGTTGTCTTGTTATTGTGGAAACACCTGCGTAGTATCTACAAAGGGGTAGAAGCCGACGATGGGCCACTTTCAACTGATAAACGGTCGCAATGGAGTCAAAATAAGTATATATCATCAGCGTTTGTATTCATTATACAAGCATTGCCTTCCGTAATTCTCGTTATATAAAGCCATAAATATGTATCAATTTGACTTCAGATTTTGGCCAAGCTGGGTTGCCTGGCTCCTGTGCTTACCCCTACGTTCCCGATTGTTCGGCTAGGTGGTAAAGGGAGCACCTCTGTGATTGCTACTACCGGGTCATCCGAGTTAGTACCTCAGACTAGGTGAAGCCGAAAGCTAGCGGTCTTAAAGGATATAATTGGTCGGCAACGATGGAAGTGAAAATTGAGGTTCGCTATAGACCACATAGTTCGGAAACTTTCCCCAAACTAAATCTTCAATATTTTCCACCCACATTGATCGGAGGTGAGGTTTCATGATCATGATAAGCATGACAACCCAAAGAAAGGAACCGATAGCGGGACTATTTTCCTTGGAAGATGTTTCTTACATTAAAAAGTAATATAACATATCTCTGCGCGTATCTTTGTTTATAAAACCGTATGACCGGATTGCCTTGTTTGTCGTAAATCTTTGCTCTTATAAAGGCTTTATAAAGGACAAACACTCCCGGCTGCTGGCCGAGGAGGTTGAAGCCGATGGTCGGTCAACAAAGTTTTGTACAATGCGGATCCGAGCATTAATGATGTAAAATACTTGGATACATAGGATCATAAATTATGAGTAAAGTCAATTTATTGCAGCTCATCTTTTAAATACCAAGGGCACAATCTTGCTGAGACAACCGAGGAACTTACATAAAGCTCTCCTAAATCCCAACTGGCATCGATTTCCTATCTATTAAGCCCCTTGGGGCCAACCTTGGCGAGCCCAGCTTTCGCTGGCTCTAGCTCCTTTAAGATATCTTTATTCTCTTTTCGAGAAGTTTGTGTTAAACACAACAATTTTTTTCTGTCAAACTGATATCGATCCTTAATTCGGCCACCCCCCACATTAAGGCTCGGGGGCTACTAGGTTTTGTGCTCATTATTTATAAATATTAAAGGGGCACATCGATCCCCTGATCTGGTGTTGCCACCCGATCAGTGGCTCGGGGGCTACTACATTGCCTATTCAATGCCGAAAATTCAAAGTGCTCAGTGTTCGGCATGACTAACCTATGGACAAGTGCGTCTCCGGACAACAATAATAAGTACCATATGGGACTTATCCGGCATGAAGCTAATATATCACGACGACTTCTCACGACCCTTTCTCAGGGGGCCCGTCCGCCGATCACTATTACATCTAATATATGACACTGTGTTTCTATTCCTACGTATGCTGCCAAGCTAGGAGTTGATCCTCAGGCCGATTTTGCAAATTGACCTGAGTCTCAGGGGCTACTAGGATCAACAGTTTTATCTTTTCCTTCAGGTGCATCTCGGGTTTTAGACCAACACACACCTTGAGGGCTACTGGATATACATATACTGGCTATATATCGCGGTAGAGAATAAATTGCACCAATCAAAAATATTCACAAAAAATCAGCCCACGGTCGAGGTGCTGCACCACCTCAGAAGCAATCCTGCATAAATCTCGGGTGCCAGTGGCTGGCTCCATCGAGGGCATTTCCGGCATGAAGTTCGGCTGCGAGCGGTTGGCTCCATAGAGAACTTTTCAGCGTTAAGCTTGGATAACATCCTTCATACTTTTTCAAGCCAAGGTGATCTATGACACCTCGGATATAGTCCGGCGTTGGAGCTCGGATACAGTCCGGTGTTGGTGCTCGGCTACAAAAGATAACTTGAATGCAGTCCGATGTTGGGGCTCAGATGCAAGAGGACACTGCTGTACGGGAACAACTTCAAACCTGAGGTGGGCGTAAAAATAACAAGGCATTGATAAAGGCCGATAACTTAAAGGGGCTCCTCGGGTACCCAACATGTAAACCCTTCGAATTTATTTCGGTGATCCTCAAGATCGAAGATGAGAAGATTTGTTGAACCAGTTTTCAAGACCGACGACCAAAGATGAAGAACATTTCGGAAGGATCGAGGAGCGTCCCCAACTTGAAGACCGGTTCAGGGGGCTATTGACGGTGTCCTGGACGAGGGGGTACTCACCACATCGTCACCCGACCAGGTGGATCGGGCCGAGGGCCCCACTGGCGGTTCACTCATGGGCCACTTCGGGCAGCCCATGCCACATACAAGGAGTATTCCACAAGACTTGGTGATCAAGACAAGGACTCCTCTCCACCAATGTATTCAGCTAGGACTCTTGTTATCCGAGGCCTCTGGTGCATTATATAAGGCAAGGCCATGCTAGTCGATAGATTATTATGACATCAATCATCATACCCCTAGGGTTTAGACCACAGCAGGAAGTAGGGTATTACCTCCATTAAGAGGGCCCGAACCTGGGTAAACATCGTGTCCCCTGTCTCCTGTTACCCATCGATCCATGACACACAGCTCGGGACCTACTACTCGAGATCTGCCGGTTTTGACACCGACAGCGCCCCTTAGTCCAATTCGGACTCCCTTGGGGGGGGGGGGGCGCACGCCACCCTGCGGGCTGCCCTCTCCTACTCCCTTATGGACCAATAAGGCCCATAACTTCCCCGGGGGTTTTCGGTAACCCCTCGGTTCACCGATAAATATCCGAAACGTACCGAAACCTTTTCCAGTGTCCGAATACAGTACAAAAAAAGACACATCCGTGACATTTTGGGCCGAACGAATTTTTTTCTGTCATACATATGACACTTCTATGACGATAATTGTGACAAAACCCGGTATCATCATAGATGTGGTGGGCTCCTACTTCTATGACAAAAAATCATGATAGAAAATGGGCTTTTAAGTCTGGCGGGCAGAAACACAGCTGCATGACATTCTTTGGGCCGTCCATGACGGAAAAAACCGTGGTAGAAGCGAGGGGGAGGAAAATTTCAGGGAGTTCCCGGTTACGGTGGGAGGTCGGGGGCCGAGCGATGCGCGTTTCTCTCGTACACGTACGCGAGTGTGTGCAAGGCGTTGGCTCTAACTGAACCCGAGCGAGGCGTTGGGCTCTAACTGAACCCGAGCGATTGCATTGCAGGCTACACGTGTAACGCCTAAGACCGACGCTCCAGATGCCTTCCTTGTTTTCCAAGATTCGTTGTGCGATTTGTTTTGTTCGTTGCATTCATCCTTCCATCATGTGCATTGCATCATGTCATTAACCTTTGCATCTCAACTCAACTAATAAATTGCATAGATGGTTGATCTATTTAAATCGAGGGAAGGGTGACTTCTCTTTATAACATATCGTCCCAATATTAGGGAGCTATATTAAATAATTCTTTAATTTGGAAATCACCATAACACACTTGCAAATAAATCACAATGCCTTTGTTATCTCAATTCTTGGTCTCCAACCTTGCCCATAAATTCTTTCATCATTTTCCCCAGCTCCACCAAATTTCTCAACATTTATGGACATACCGAATACCCACTTCTTTCTCACACTCATTTGAATTAAATTCAAATGAGGTGGAATTCAACTCCACACCCACGCTCACTTTCTATTTTCTTGGATCAAGCTTATTTTTTTGAGTCCAGGGAAATTAACCCCTTGCGCATATTATTTCCCTAACCTTTTCTTTCTTTTCTTCTCTCTAATTCTTTTATGTTAAGGAAAATATGAGACAGAGGGAGAAGAGAGCCCAGCAACCCAGCAGGCCATCTAGGCCCACCTACACCCTGCCTATAACCCTAGCCCGACCGGTCCACACATCTCTCTCGATCCCCTCGTCCTCCCTCTAGCGCCAACCAGGCCAGATCCCGCCCTCACGCCGAGCCCCCACCTCTCTCGCTCTCTGTCCCGATCCGCCGCCGTCGTGGCCCGGCGCCCCCTAGCCTCATCAGCGCCCACGCCTCCTCCTTCCTCCGTTCGACTCGTTCCGCCTGGGGACACGCACACTCAGAGGATCAGCGCCCTTGCCCCATCCTCTCCTCCTCCGCGCCCCTTCCCCTCGTCTCCCTCCTCGTGCCAGGGAGAGGAGCTCCATCTTCCTCGTCGTCCTTCGGCTCGTCATCGCTCCGGCCTCTCCTTCCTCACGCTTCACCACCGATGTCCAAACCGCCTCGACCTCGCCGCCGGCATTAGCAGCAGCTACTGCACCCTCTCGCCGACGCCGCGCCCGGATCTTCCCTGGCAATCCTCCTGCTCCGCCGGCCTGGTCCGCCTCGTCGCCATCCTCCCAGCGCCGCCTCGAGCTCGTCATCGCCTTGCTTCGCCTCCTGGCATGCAACATCAGCGTCCACTTCGTCCCTCGTTGGCCTTCGACCCCTGCTTGACGCCAAGACCGCTGCTCCATGTCCCCGTGGGCGCCAAGTTCTTTTCGGAGACCTCTCCAAGACCAGGATACACCAAGACCCGTTCGTGGATTTCGTAAAGTTCGAGCACCGCTGAACGAGGGTTTTTGCCTTGCTCATTTTGGAAGCGCCAAGTTCCTGTTCGAAAGTACGTCTACATGGACAAGTACCGTCTCCTGGATTCACCAAGTACCACGACGTCGGTGTCCCTCCAAGTTTGATTTTGGAACATGCACAGCTACCGTCGCCGAAGACCCGGGTAGCAGAAACGGCAAGTTCCTCTACCGTCGTCGTGAACGACTATTTCCATGATGTCCGTGAACCACTACTTCCACTACCGCCACGAGAACGACTACTTCCACTACGGCCCGTGTACCACTACTTCCTTCGTTGGACTCGATCCGTTACGAAACTGCATGCTTCGAAGGTATAACCCCGAGACGACCGCCGTGGACCGAATGCATGTGTTGAATGAGATGCACGGTTTTCACCGTGTTCGAATTGTCTTTGCATGTTCCTTGTTTGCCATGCCACCGTCATGTGGGACACCCGGTAGTCGGGAGCACCCCACCATCTCTAGCATGTTGCGCACATCCGCACGCCTCCTTTTGCACCGGTATCTCCATGAGCTACCGGAACCGATATTTTGCCGTGGCACCATTTCCGTTGTCTTTGCCGTGGCACCCTTTTTCGTTTCCGCCACGACGACAAATGCTTCATAACATGCTTATGTCAACATTTTCATAAAAATTGCATATAACTTGTATATGTCATCCGCATCATGATAACAACATTTAAAATGTTTAAAATTGTTGTTGCATTAAATTGCTAAATGCATATGGGGATTTACCGGATTTGTTGTTTTTATATCCGGCCCCATTTAAATTGTTTAGATGGTATAGTTTTTGTTATGCTTCACCACTTGCCATGTTAACCAATATTTAATATTGCTGGGTACATAACCAAGAGCGAACTAAATAACTCGAATGTGGTGTTTCGTCAATATGCAACTCGTTGCATATTGGGCTCCATTTAACTTGTAGTTTTATTTGTGCATATTGCCATGCCATGCTATTTAAACCGGACATGCATCATACTTGGTTGTGCATCATGCCATGTTTGTGCTTGTTGGTTTACCATGTTGTTTGTTTGTTTCCGGGTTGCTTCTCTCGTTAGCTTCGGTTTCGTTCCGGAGTTGTGAGGATTCGTTCGACTACGTCCGTTTGTCTTCTTCATGGACTCGTTCTTCTTCCTTGTGGGATTTCAGGCAAGATGACCATACCCTCGAAATCACTTCTATCTTTGCTTGCAAGTTGCTCGCTCTTTTGCTATGCCTATGCTACGATGCCTATCACTTGCTTATCATGCCTCCCACATTGCCATGTCAAGCCCCTAACCATCCTTTCCTAGCAAACCGTTGTTTGGCTATGTTGCCGCTTTGCTCAGCCCCTCTTATAGCGTTGTTAGTTGCAGGTGAAGATGAAGTTTGTTCCTTGTTGGAACATGGAGATGTTGTTCCTTTATGGAACATGTTTACTTGTTGGGATATCACAATATATCTTATTTAATTAATGCATCTATATACTTGGTAAAGGGTGGAAGGCTCGGCCTTATGCCTGGTGTTTTGTTCCACTCTTGCCACTAGTTTCTGTCATATCGGTATTATGTTCCCGGATTTTGCGTCCCTAACGCGGTTGGGTGATTTATGGGACCCCCTTGACAGTTCGCTTTGAATAAGACTCCTCCAGCAAGGCCCAACTGTCAGTGTCAAAACCGGCGGATCTTGGGTAGGGGGTCCCGAACTGTCCGTCTAGGCGGATGGTAACAGGAGACAAGGGGCACGATGTTTTACCCAGGTTCGGGCCCTCTTGATGGAGGTAAAACCCTACGTCCTGCTTGATTGATATTGATATTGTGGATGTTTACAAGAGTGGATCTACCACGAGATCAAGGAGGCTAAACCCTAGAAGCTAGCCTATGGTATGATTGTAAGGGTTGTTGTTCGAGTCCTCGGACTAGAGCCATCCGGTTTATATAGACACCGGAGAGGGCTAGGGTTACATAGAGTCGGTTACAATGGTAGGAGATCTACATATCCGTAGACGCCAAGCTTGCCTTCCACGCCAAGGAAAGTCCCATCCGGACACGGGCGAAGTCTTCAATCTTGTATCTTCATAGTCTTGGAGTCCGGTCGATGATGATAGTCCGCCAATGATAGTTCGGCTGATGATGGTAGTCCGCTATCCGGACACCCCTAATCCAGACTCCTCAAGAGCCCTGAACCAGGCTTCAATGACGATAAGTCCGGTAGCGTATATTTCTTGGCATTGCAAGGCGGGTTCCTCCTCCGAATGATAGAAGATTGTGAACACCAGATAGTGTCCGCTCTGCAAAATAAATTCCACATTCCACCGTAGAGAGAATAATATATACACAAGTTCAATCTGCGACGTTTTCATGCGCATGACCTCACGCCACTACCAAGCCATTATTTAAATCGTTTTTTACTCTACCACCTCAGCGCATTTAGCGAAGCGGTTTCCTTGGCACGTCTTGTCGAAGCAGAGATCGTGTTTCCCCTTGATTCGGGATTCTCATTAATACGGACGTGGGTAACCCAACCGCGCCCGTTCGCCATGCCCCCTCTATCGAAGGCGAGTCCCAAACGGTCACGGAGACGGCTCTTGGTATTCTCCCTCTTTATAATGGGACCAAGGCTCGTTCCTTTTCTTCAATCCTCCATCGAATCCTCTCCCCGCTCCAAGTTCCAGCACCTAGAGCTCCAGATTCGAGCGCTTCGGACTTTCAACGATGTCCGGTTCCGACCTCCAGGGCCGGTGGATGCCCTCCTCCGTCACGGAGGAGGACGTGCTAAAGCTGCGGGAGGCCAAGTACCTGGCTTATGAGATTTGGCACAGGTTGCCTGCCAAAGGGCAGGCCATCCCCACCCCCGAGCCCGGCGAGTATGTCGTTTTCGTATCCCTCCTCCGTCGGGGTTTAGGCTTCCCGATGGATCCTTTTGTGAGAGGGCCCATGTTTTACTATGGGTTGGAATTCCACGATTTGGCTCCGGAGTCCATCCTCCATATTTCCGCATTTATTATCGTCTGTGAAGCCTTCCTCCGCGTCACCCCCACTTCGACTGTGGTGAAGACCTTCAATGTGGCGCCGAAGATGATCGGGGGGCGTCAAGCGGAGTGTGGCGGGGCGGCCATAAGTAAGAGGGCCGATGCCCCGTGGCCCGCTGGCTCCTTCCAAGAGGAGCTCGGCTCGTGGCAGCAAGAGTGGTTCTATATTACCATTCCGAGGGGCCGCAGACAAAAGCCACCGCCCTTATTCCGCCCGGGACCTCCACGACGGTTGATGTCGTGGGTCAACCAAGGGCTCAACTGGGGCCGTCAAAG
Organism: Aegilops longissima; assembly: GCA_021605205.1. Taxonomy (NCBI): domain Eukaryota; kingdom Viridiplantae; phylum Streptophyta; class Magnoliopsida; order Poales; family Poaceae; genus Aegilops; species Aegilops longissima. Next base: position 499,783,631 of record CM038680.1, read on the forward strand.
GACGTGCCCCTCTTGCAGGGCCGGATTCGAGATCTCCAAGCGAGGGAGGTCGATATGGTGGTGGTGATGCAGGTTATGCTGATTAGGCGTCTCCGCCTGCAAACGCCGCCCTCTCCGGCTATGGGAGTTTAATCCGGAGGCCCACGGATTCTTCAACACTTCATGGGTATGACACCCCTGGAGATGCACAAATTATTCTTCGGATCGCAAGAGGTGCATCCGAATTGACCGAGGATGCTGGCCTAAGCTGCAATCGCCCGGATACTCAAGTAAGTAGTTCCGAGTCCGGACATACCGTTTGTTTGCCTTCGATGATTCGCCTTATGACCAACTTCCTTCTACACAGGAGTGGATAGCGGAAGCAAAATTGATATGGTGTCCGGCCCTCCTCCCGAGACCGCGCGGATCCGTGCTGGTCCGAATGCTTGAGGTTGCGCCTTGAGAGGAAGACGAAGGGAAAGCAGGAAAGCTACCTCGCCTAAGGAAGCTCTTGAAAGAGGGGATCGAGAATCCCTCCTCCAAGGGGAGAAGAGGACTGCCTCAGGGACCGGGGCAAAAGCCCCTAAGCGGGGAAGAAATCTTCGCCAGAGGGTCCTGTGTCCGGGGAGGCCCCGACCGCACAATCTCCCTTAAAGAGTCAGCCCTCCAACGAGCCGTAAGTAGAAAGAAAGGAGTTTTATAATAAAGGACATCCCTATTTGTGCTTCGAGGATAACTAAAGTTTTTACCTTGTAGTTCGGATCTCGTCCTTCGCAAATGAGCTCGTCTTGGGGACCTTCGTCCGGAGATGATAGAGAGCGAGGCGCCTCCGTCCGGGCGCCGTCGGATAGGGCGGACGAGCCTGAAGTGTCGCCACGGAGGGAGCCCCGGTTTGGCAAAGCCGGATAGTTCGCGCCAACGGTGTACGGTGAAGGATCTGCTTGAGAAGGCGTCTATCTCGAAGATCACCACGCATTGATGAGCATGGTGATTGAAAGGATTTAAATCCGCCAAGGCGGTTACCTGATGCCGTCGAGTTTGTGGCGGGGTTTGAGGTACGTAAAATGACACACCTTTTAACAGTTTTGCATATAGAATCGCCTGTATAGATAGTAGCCCCGAGACTCGGTAGGTTGTCGAAATCGACAGCGTGTCGAGGATCAAAATTGCAGGTTTAAATTCCGTCGTGCCGATGCAGGTGGCGGGTCGTCCGGGGCCAGCCGGACTAATGGAGTTGCTGAACTAAGCGGCAACTCGATGTTGCGGATGCGGACATCACGCTGGTCAACAAAGCGACTTGATGAGTCGCAAGGTAAGTGTTATTATGCGGTCACTTGGTAAGGGCCAAGCCAGCTCCTTACAATATGTGCGTGAAATGCAGATAGTGCCTGCTGTGGAGAGCCTTCGGCCGAACTTGCTCAAGCCAAGGAGCGGCCGAAGGAGTAATGCGGCGGCCTCGAGGGCGGCCGAGGAGTTAGCGGCGAAAGGGTCGCTGCTGCGGAGCAGGGAAGAGATGGCGAAATGGCCATGAAGTTAAAAGATGCTACCGACCGCAATGAGGCTCTTGGGAAGGAGCGCCTAGCGGGCAAGAAGACCTGCGGAAGGCCACCGCCGGCCAAGGATGCCCGCTCGCAATGCGGGCTATAAAGGAAGAACTGCGCCAGGCGGAGATATTGTAGCTGGCAAGCCTTTTACGCTGCGCCAAGGTTTACGGATCAAAATATGCTCACTGGGCCAACTGTGGGGTTCAGAGGACCCTTATATGGACTTAGCAGCGAGTGCGGCGGATGCCGTTGTGCATTTCGAAGCGGAAGGATCACAAGACGGAAGAGCTGTTTTGGTCTCAATTCCATAGTCCGGGCGTTCACTTCCGCTGACCGACCGTTTGGCCGAGTGGGCTGAGCTAAATAGGTTGTCCGGGCTTGCTATGACGGATATAGTGACCCATATCCGGCGGATAGGCCCCACCAAGAGTTACTTTGGCTTATTGCAGCAATTTCTTGGGCGGTGCCACATATCAAAGCGATAAGCGGTCGGCCTGCATAGAGGGTGCGCGGATGGCGCTCACCGATGTGAAGACACATTGGACAGAGATGGATGCCACGCTGTTGCGACCCGGGTTCGGATGATAACGGTTACCCGCCGAGCACTATTTTGGCGAAGTGCTGCGTGGTGCTCGTGTAATAGAGTCGCATGCTAAAAAATGTTACGCTCGAATGAACGTTTATATGATGTAAAACGATATTTATGATGTAAGCGCCTTTTATACTTGTGCGTTCAAGTAATAGAATATCTCCTATGCGGCCGCTTATGTATACGTGTGTATAACCCGAAAGATGGCGTCGTCGGCTTCAGCCCCCACGCACAAGGTGCGGGGTGTTCGCAAAAATAGCACGCTTTCACACTTAATCCGGCGCCTCGGTCCTGTAAAGGAGGTGGTAGCGTAGCAAACGAGGCAACCAGACTATAATGCTTTATCACTTTCACTTAGCCATGGAGTTCGAGGGTGGGGCTACGACATAGCCCCTGGGGGCACCGCGCTCTCTGAATTTGGGGCGCGTATGTGCCTGGCCGGGAAACAGCCCTTCGTCAAAGCGGAGGAATCCTAAACATTCGTGTGGTCGATCGAGTGGTTGACCAGTCTCTCGCTGTATCATGACAGTCAGTTTTGGCTTTCATCGAGGTGCTCGCCAAATTAATCGGGGCACAATTGCAGTAGTTCTCCACGGAGCAGCGTTAGCCGATGATACGGAACGTAAGGCAGCAAAACACGGAGCCGGGCAAACCCAACATTTGACCAAAGACATGATTCGAGCTGATGCATATAAGGCCTAACTCGAGACGCCGAACTCTCCGAAGGTGTTCGGTCTTTATAATAGCGGGCAAAACAAAGCCCTAAGTCCCTTGTGTCCGTGTACGGCAGGTTCTTACGCGCGACCGATGCCAATCGCCAGTCTCCACTCTGGTTATAATGATAAACCAGGGATTATAGCAACAAGAGACGATGAAAGGTTTACGTAGGGTCTTAGTCGAAAAGAGTCCTTGCAACGGGTCCCTCGCACGCGTCTGCGCTGTGTCTCCGTTGTGCCGTATCACGGGCGGGTGTGCACGCTGTTCATCTGTAAAAGAGAGGAACTTGGTTGGAAAAGAAATCGTGCGAGAAAGTGCATAAAAATTGAAATATAGATTAATAAAGCTGAGCCTATGCTAGCTCATTATGGCTTATATGTGCAAACCCTTGTGAAGGGTGTGCGGCTAGGTAGCCCTAGCTTATTTATTCGGACTCGTCCAGCCGTGTCCGGGGTCTCAAAGACCTTTTAATGAAATGATGCCACGTGGACCGGGCATTTTAAGCGTAAGAGACGCGTAATGTGGTATTGCATTGAAGCGGACGAAAGCTTCCCGTCCCAGTGATGCTTGATAGATACTTTTAAATGGGGCGACATGAAAGGTTAGCTTTTCTCGTCGGAAGTTGTCAGGTGACCCGAACACAACTTCTAGTAATAATGAAACTGTGCACCTGGCGTAAGGGCCTGGCGCCACTCCTTTGAAGGAAGTGCGGCTATGCCGAATTGCAGTATGGTCTATCCCAACTTGCGGATTGTGTCCGGATCTAGCAGGTTTAAGTCACCGCCGCCGTCCATCAAAACCTGCGTGAATTGCAGTCCGTCTATTATGGGATCCAATATCAGGGCAGTCTATCCTGCGTTCCGGATACTTCTGGACTAATCCAGATGGTCGAAAGTGATTGGTTTTGACATCCAATCTCGGTGTTCCACTGGGGTGGACCGTGCGACACTTGTCTTAGCGAGTGCCGTGTTGGTTTTCCGTACTATCACGTGAAGCGAGTTTATCGTTATGACTTCTCGTGGGAAAGTCTTTTGACTTCGGTGCTCTGCTGGTGGGGTTCGTCATCGTCCTCGCTTGGCGCGAGTTTCCTTGTGTCCGGCGTTGAGTCTGCGGGACTGTTTAAAACCCAACAATTTCGGTTGGTATGGTTTGCAGGCCTTCCGGAGGTACTGTGGATTTGACATATCCGATCTAAAATTTTGTTTAAATTTGATAGCTCGTCTCTGTTGTCCTTAAGAGGCCGTGTTTTATTGTTTGGCCACGAGCTTTTGAATCGGCGTTGACCGCCGTGCCTTTAGGCTTTTTCTTTATTCGGCGCTGATCTTTCTGCGCGTGACTTTCCGTTTCCATCTCTGATCTCGGATGTACTCGGGTCGCTGGTGCTGCATCTTGCTAGCCAGCTGTCTTCTCCTACGCAAAAGCGCGTCATGAGGCTTGTTAGCGCGGCCATTGTTCTTGGCTTCTCTTGGCCAAGGTGCCGCGAGCCATTCATCTCGGACGTTGTGTTTAAAAGCTGCTAAGGCTTCCGCGTCCGGACGATCGACTATTTTGTTCTTTTGGTAAGGAACCTGTTCCAAATTTGCTACCGACTCTCCGGGCTGTTGGGTTATATGACTCAGATCGTGCAGATCCGGAGGGCGGACATAAGTCCCTTGAAAATTTGCTCTAAACGCGTCCTCAAGCTCTTCCCAACTTCCAACATGTTTTACGGGAGGCCTTTGAGCCAATGCCGAGCTGGCCCTTTGAGCTTGAGGGTAGGTATTTTATGGCGTGGAGATCATCTCCTCTAGCCATGTGTATGTGTAGTATGTAATCTTCTATCCGGACTCCGGTCTGTTGTGCGTCGTATGCCTCTATGTTCATGGGTTTGAACCCTGCTGAAATTCATGATCCAGCACCTCATCGATAAAACATAACGGTGTGCGGCGCCCAGATTTGGGTGTGCCGCTGTCTTGAACACTTGTTGTGTTGTGTTACTTCCTGGGCCCTCTTTTTTGGCCCGTAGATGGACCTAGTTGGGCGTCCGTTTTCCCACGATTATAATTGCTTGTGCGCGGCCCGCTTGTCGCTTTTGGCACATCATCGGCCGTCTATCCGCCAGGTGGCCTCTTTATTTTTTTTGTGAAGGCTCTATGGCTTCCTCGTCAAATTCTGGCAACAACTTGCGCTTCGGTAGCTCTTTGTTTGATGGCCATTGCCATATTTGTCTGCAGTCTTGAATACTTTGCTCCACTTCATTACGGCGTGTCTTACGCTGTTTTGAGCTTCCGTTTCTCCTTCTTCAAACTTCTTGCGATGGCGGCAGTCTTTTGTGTATGTTCTTATGCTCGGTGTTGTGTCCGGACTGTTGATTGCTCCGTGAAGGGTTGATTATCCGGCACGTCCTGTTAAGTCGTCCGCTGGTTTGCCCTGCTCTATCGCTGGGTCGTTAGGCAGGCTGCTTTGATCGGCGGGACTTAGGGCGGCGTCTCGTCGCCGTTTTTGGTTGTTTATTGGGGATTATCCTCTGCCGCATCCGTTGTTCCTCGTTATCGCTTCCCTTTGGGGTGTCCACCATGTATATGTCGTATGACGAGGTGGTCTTCGGTGTCTGTAGGCGCTGGTTCTTGGTAGTCTCCGCATCGTCGTCCATACCGTCGATGTCTTGGTCGTGGTCGATCGTCGGTTAAATCGCCGGCGGTGGCTACGGGTGGGTGGTGGGTGGGCTCTGAATTTCTTCGTCGTCCGCATCCCAACCATCCTGCCCGTAGTTCGGCCAGTGCTCTCCGGATAGCGAGAGATGCTTCAGTGAATTTACGATATCGCCGAAGGGCGAGTGGTGAAATATGTCCGCAGCGGTGAGTTCCATGATCAGCGCCCAATCGGATTCGGTGGCGGGGCGCAGGAGGTTGAGTCGGCGGAGAGTCCGCACCTCGGAGTCATGGGCTTTATGCGGGACAAGGTAAGTGTTCGCTCCATCGCCGTAGAAGTTGCAGCTCGGGCGGTGTCCAGCCATCCGTCCTTGATCCGGCGATCGGCTCCGGACTATGGGTCGGGCGGATTCGTGTGCGACCTCAAGGTGCTGTCCGCGGCGAGTTAGGTCATGCCCATCGTGGCAGCGCGGCATGCTCGGCTGTGGCTCAGATCCATCGAAGATCAAGTCCCGCGACATCGGCGGTGAAGTTTAGGCTTCAAACCTGACTCGACGGCCAGGGCGTAGCTTCGATCTGCTCCAGATGGCCAAGTGAGTTGGCCCGCAGTGCGAAGCCGCCGAATACGAAGATCTGTCCGGGGAGAAAAGTCTCACCCAGGACTGCGTCGTTATCGATTGAAGAGGCCATCACGCCTATCGGTGACGACACAGAGGAACTCTCAATGAAAGCACCAATGTCGGTGTCAAAACCGGCGGATCTCGGGTAGGGGGTCCCGAACTGTGCGTCTAGGCGGATGGTAACAGGAGACAAGGGGCACGATGTTTTACCCAGGTTCGGGCCCTCTTGATGGAGGTAAAACCCTACGTCCTGCTTGATTGATATTGATATTGTGGATGTTTACAAGAGTGGATCTACCACGAGATCAAGGAGGCTAAACCCTAGAAGCTAGCCTATGGTATGATTGTAAGGGTTGTTGTTCGAGTCCTATGGACTAGAGCCATCCGGTTTATATAGACACCGGAGAGGGCTAGGGTTACATAGAGTCGGTTACAATGGTAGGAGATCTACATATCCGTATCGCCAAGCTTGCCTTCCACGCCAAGGAAAGTCCCATCCGGACACGGGGCGAAGTCTTCAATCTTGTATCTTCATAGTCTTGGAGTCCGGTCGATGATGATAGTCCGGCCAATGATAGTTCGGCTGATGATGGTAGTCCGGCTATCCGGACACCCCCTAATCCAGGACTCCCTCACCAACCTTGGTTTTACCATTTGCCACGTAAGACTTTTTCCCTTGGGTTCTGCAGACTCAAGGGTCATCTTTATTTTAAACCCCCGGGCCAGTTCTCCTTCGATTGCTGGTCCAAACCGAGCGATGTCCGGCGCCCCCTGGGCAATCAGGGTCTATGCCAACCCGACGTCTTGCTCATCCGGTGTGCCCTGAGAACGAGATATGTGCAGATCCTATCGGGATTTGTCGGCACATCCGGGCGGCTTTGCTGGTCTTGTTTTATTGCTGTCGAAATGTCTTGTAGCCGGGATTCCGAGACTGATCGGGTCTTCCCAGGAGAAGGACTATCCTTAGTTGACCGTGAGAGCTTATAATGGGCTAAGTTGGGACACCCCTGCAGGGTATTATCTTTCGAAAGCCGTGCCCGCGGTTATGAGGCAGATGGGAATTTGTTAATGTCCGGTTGTAGAAAACCCAAAGTTGATCTTAACTAAAATACACCAACCGCGTGTGTAACCGTGATGGTCTCTTCTCGGCGGAGTCCGGGAAGTGAAAACGGTGTTGGAGTTATGCTTGACGTAGGTTGTTCTAGGATCACTTCTTGATCATAGTTGTTCGACCGTGCTTTTGCCTCCTCTTCTCGCTCTCTTTTGCGTATGGTAGCCACCAGATATGCTAGTCGCTTGCTGCAGCTCCATCTCACTACCTTCTCCTACCCATAAGCTTAAATAGTCTTGATCTCGCGGGTGTGAGATTGCTGAGTCCACGTGACTCACAGATACTTCCAAAACCAGTTTGCAGTGTGCCGATGAAACCGTGCAGGTGGCCTTTTGAGCTCAAGGAGGAGCTCGATGAAGATCTTGTTCATTGTGTTGTTTCGTTTCAGTTGATCAGTAGTGGAGCCCAGTTGGGACGAATCGGGGATCTGTGTAGCATTTGGGGTAGTCTTCTTTTATTTTGGTTCCGTAGTCGGACCTTGATTGTATCTGTATGACGTAATGCTTTATTCATGTAATTGTGTGAAGTGGCGATTGTAAGCCAACTATGTATCTCTTTCCCTTATGTATTACATGGGTTGTGTGAAGATTACCTCACTTGCGACATTGCTTTCAATGCGGTTATGCCTCTAAGTCGTGCTTCGACACGACGGAGATATAGCTCCATCGAGGGTGTTACAAGTTGGTAATCAGAGCCATCCCCGACTTAGGAGCCCCCTGCTTGATTGAATCGCTGACTTTGTTGAGTCTAGAAAAAAATGTTTTGAGTCTTAGGATCACGCAGGTATCTTGGAATCGTTCCGATGGTTTTGTGACGAGAACATTGTTCTTGGTGCCTCCTGACATTTAGGGGTTGTGGTAGTGTCCCGGGGAGTTGAGCTCCGAGGTGTTGTCGTCACAATTTTATCGTTGCAGTTCTGGAATACCTGAGATTTGCCGACATCGAAATCTCTTTTGTGCAGTTGTTGGTGAGATAACCCGATAACTTGATCTTGGGGCGAGCTCGGGAGTATTTCCATGACTCGTATAACAGATGCTTTTCGAAGGTCGAGGTACACGATTTCCGAAGGTTTCTTGGTTATGTGTTGAAGGATGGATACAGCTGGATCTAGGTATTGTTAGTTTGGGTGATATATTTTGTGTCCCCTGTATCCCCAACACCTGATTGCATAACCAGAAAGTTTCGGGAGTTTATAAGTGGGAATTCAAGTAGCTCCTAGATTATCTTTCCAACAGACACATGATACGATACGGGATCTATCGTATGTTTGTTTCCGGCTTATTACTGCAAGCCAATCCTTTGTTTTGTTTTAAGTTGTGGTATTCGAGTTGCTTCAATGTCAAGTGTTGATTCCATACCTTTCCTAAATGGTGTTCTCATATTTCTATGTGAATACTAATCCTTCTTGATCATCGAGTTTGTCATCTCAATTTCTTCTCACCGGTGCGCTTCTCTTCAAGATGATCCCATCATTCTCCCTATTCGCGAGATCAATTCTCAGTTCTTTGCAACGGTGCTTGCTTCATCCGTCCCAAGTTGTCTTTGTTTTCCCCGCCCTCCCACCCTTTTCTTCAAGGACTCATATATCTTAATCAAGCATCCATTTTATTGCTGTGAAGTCTCTTCATTATTTTGCTTCAATGTTATTATCCAGTGATTCTCATGAAGATGCTAAAGGAAGATCCAAGTTTATCATTCTTTGTTCTCTTATCTTCCCCGGTGGAATCAATTCAAGCTTTGTCGATCATATCCTTTTCCCCGTTTGAAATATTTTCCCATACCGGTGCACCTCATAATCTTTCAGTTCTTGTTATTCAATTGTTCCGGAGTGTTGAAGATATCTCAGAAGATTCGCATTTCCATTCCCAATCCGTTCAAGCTATCTGGAGATAATTATCTCATGCAAGCCATTTAATTCAACCGGTGCAATCTCTCTTTTCAAGCAATCATTCAACAGTGGTTCTTTTGAGTGGGCCCTAACCCACAGGTCTTTTTCCAGTATCTTACCTGACTCTTCTAAACTTTCCGGAGCTTCTAAAATTCTTTTCTAAGTTTGACGTAAGAATGGGCTTTCATCAGTCATGGCTTTCTCCAAGATCTTTCAAATTCTTTTCATCGTTGGTTCAACCTTTCTAATTTTCATACCGGAGTATCTCAACAATTCATGCTGGTGTTTCTCATCGTCATTCTCAACATTTGAAGACCAAAGAAGAGTTTCTCTTAAATCTTGCTCCATTATCTTCAAGATTCATGGTTCTAGCTTGATGCCATCCTCTCATACTTATTTTCGATTGTGAGAATTCTTTTAACCCACTCGGAGCATTTCAGGAGTCTTTTCAGTTTGATTCTCCGGAGCCCATCATCTCAGAATTATTCATTCAAGCGTTCAACTCTTGTTTTCCAAATCTCACCGGTGCATCGTCGAAATATCCTCTAATCAGTTCATGATCTCTTCGTTCTAATGTATCTAAATTCTATCAAGCATCTTTATTCGTTTTCTAATTCTTCACGGTGAATTGTGCCTTTGCTACTTTCATCTTCAATTCTTACGGTGGTTCGTTCAAGAGTTCTCTTCCTTCGTTATTATATAGATTCATTCGTTCTTCCCAAATCCTACCGGCGGATCATTGAAGACCTTCCCAAGTTGAGCAATATCTCTCTTCAATCCTTTTTCAACGAGAATAAGTAGTATGCCTAATCCGTTGCTTGTCATCAATTTAATTGGTGAAGGATGAGCATAATGTAGTTCTTATTCTTGTTTCATTGAGTAAATTCAATTCCTTATTCCGGAGTTGTTCATGATATAATTTCTCAGTTCTAAGTTGTTCATCTTTTCTTTTCCTGGAGTTCCAAGCTCTCATCATCACGAAGATCCATCTAAATCATTGCAAGGTTTCACCTTGTGTTTTCAACTTCTCTTTCTTTTCATCATCCTTCTATTACCGGAGTTCTTCATGGAGGCTCTACATGGTGGTTCGTCAAGGATTCTTTTCATTCTTCAATTGTTCTTCAAGATTTCTCTTGAAGTTATGACCCGCCAAGCTATACTCTAAAATAAACATGGTGTTCAACACATGTTTTGCTTTGAGGAGCTCAAGTATTCTTCTTCTTGCATTCCGAAGTGCAATTCATTCTACCTTATCTTTTGAGATGGTGTTATGTCATTCTTGACAATTTCCCTTCATGCTTCATGATTCACATGTTGTCAAGAATGAGGTATTTTAAATCCATCAATCTCTTCATTGGAGTTATCTTGGGCTATATTTCACCTAAAGCTTTCCCTAAGGATTGTTGCTATTTATGGTTCTTATAAATGACCCAAGTTCTTCATTTGTCCTCCCGGTGAAATAAGTTTCTCGTCTCCTTGTTGATATAAATCCAATCATTTGTTTCCGTTGGTGGCAGAAACTCACCTCATAATTTTGAGATGTTTGCCATAAGCCCACAACAAGCTTGTGCTTTTTGTTGTTCATTTTGCAACAACTCCGTTCAATTCTTCTTTGCAAGGATGCTTTCCAAGCTCTTTTGTGGCAGAAGTTGACATTTTTCTTCTCCATTCCCCTATTTCAATTATCTATCTTCTATTCTTTTGTTCCGGAGGCATTGTCATGTTGCGCTTTTCAACCCATCATCTGGTTTTTTGTCAAAGACCATGTTCTTTTCGTGCTTATCCATTTAACCGGAGTGTTGTGTCATCTCTTCAAGTTCTTTTCATCTTATCAAGTTTTCCTTCTTCCTTCAGTCGGAGTGCTGCCCAAATTATATCAATCTTATTCCTTCTCTATCTAGTTTTAACCGGAGTGGTTTCAATATCTATCTTATCACTAAAACTCTTGGTTCTCGTCGTATCCCTTGTTCCTCTTTTCTAATGGAGTGTTTTCAACTTTGTTCATCTTTGTTGTGTTCTTTCTTTCAACTTTTCAACCTCTCAAAGTTCTTTGGTTTCACTCATTTGTCAAAGAAGCAACTTTGTCTTACCTCTTTCTCTTCCGCTTTTCTCCGGTGCCATCCTAGATCTCGGGACGAGATCTTCTTGTAGTGGTGGAGTGTTGTAACGCCCAAGACCGACGCTCCAGATGCCTTCCTTGTTTTCCGAGATTCGTTGTGCGATTTGTTTTGTTCGTTGCATTCATCCTTCCATCATGTGCATTGCATCATGTCATTAACCTTTGCATCTCAACTCAACTAATAAATTGCATAGATGGTTGATCTATTTGAATCGAGGGAAGGGTGACTTCTCTTTATAACATATCGTCCCAATATTAGGGAGCTATGTTAAATAATTCTTTAATTTGGAAATCACCATAACACACTTGCAAATAAATCCCAATGCCTTTGTTATCTCAATTCTTGGTCTCCAACCTTGCCCATAAATTCTTTCATCATTTTCCCGAGCTCCACCAAATTTCTCAACATTTGTGGACATACCGAATACCCACTTCTTTCTCACACTCATTTGAATTAAATTAAAATGAGGTGGAATTCAACTCCACGCCCACGCTCACTTTCTATTTTCTTGGATCAAGCTTATTTTTGTGAGTCCAGGGAAATTAACCCCTTGCGCATATTCTTTCCCTAACCTTTTCTTTCTTTTCTTCTCTCTAATTCTTTTCTGTTAAGGAAAATATGAGAGAGAGGGAGAAGAGAGCCCAGCAACCCAGCAGGCCATCTAGGCCCACCTACACCCTGCCTATAACCCTAGCCCGACCGGTCCACACATCTCTCTCGATCCCCCTCGTCCTCCCTCCAGCGCCGCCAGCGCCCGATCCCCTCGCCCTACGCTCGAGCCCCCACCTCTCTCGCTCTCTGCCCCGATCCGCCGCCGTCGTGGCCTGGCACCCCCTAGCCTCATTAGCGCCCACGCCTCCTCCTTCCTCCGTTCGACTCGTTCCGCCTGGGGACACGCACACTCAGAGGATCGGCGCCCTTGCCCCATCCTCTCCTCCTCCGCGCCCCTTCCCCTCGTCTCCCTCCTCGTGCCAGGGAGAGGAGCTCCATCTTCCTCGTCGTCCTTCGGCTCGTCCTTCGGCTCGTCATCGCTCAGGCCTCTCCTTCCTCACGCTTCACCACCGGTGTCCAAACCGCCTCGACCTCGCCGCTGGCAGTAGCAGCAGCTACTGCACCCTCTCGCCGACGCCGCGCCCAGATCTTCCCCGGCAATCCTCCTGCTCCGCCGGCCTGGTCCGCCTCGTCGCCGTCCTCCCAGCGCCGCCTCGAGCTCGTCATCGCCTTGCTTCGCCTCCTGGTTGCAACAGCAGCGTCCACTTCGTCCCTCGTTGGCCTTCGACCCTGCTCGACGCCAAGACCGCTGCTCCATGTCCCGTGGGCGCCAAGTTCTTTTGGAGACCTCTCCAAGACCAGGATACACCAAGACCCGTTCGTGGATTTCGTAAAGTTCGAGCACCGCTGAGCGAGGGTTTTGCCTTGCTCATTTTGGATCGCCAAGTTCCTGTTCGAAATCGTCTACATGGACAAGTACCGTCTCCTGGATTCACCAAGTACCGCGACGTCGGTGTCCCTCCAAGTTTGATTTTGGAACATGCACAGCTACCGTCGCCGAAGACCCGGGTAGCAGAAACGGCAAGTTCCTCTACCGTCGCCGTGAACGACTATTTCCATGATGTCCGTGAACCACTACTTCCACTACCGCCACGAGAACGACTACTTCCACTACGGCCCGTGTACCACTACTTCCTTCGCTGGACTCGATCTGTTACGAAAATGCACGCTTCGAAGGTATAACCCCGAGACGACCGCCGTGGACCGAATGCATGTGTTGAATGAGATGCACCGTTTTCACCGTGTTCGAATTGTCTTTGCATGTTCCTCGTTTGCCATGCCAACGTCATGTGGGACACCCGGTAGTCGGGAGCACCCCACCATCTCTAGCATGTTGCGCACATCCGCACGCCTCCTTTTGCACCGGTATCTCCATGAGCTACCGGAACCGATATGTTGCCGTGGCAGCATTTCCGTTGTCGTTGCCGTGGCACCCTTTTTCGTTTCCGCCACGACGACAAATGCTTCATAACATGCTTATGTCAACATTTTCATAAAAATTGCATATAACTTGTATATATCATCCGCATCATGATAACAACATTTAAAATGTTTAAAATTGTTGTTGCATTAAATTGCTAAATGCATATGGGGATTTAACGGATTTGTTGTTTTTATATCCGGCCCCATTTAAATTGTTTAGATGGTATAGTTTTTGTTATGCTTCACCACTTGCCATGTTAACCAATATTTAATATTGCTGGGTACATAACCAAGAGCGAACTAAATAACTCAAATGTGGTGTTTCGTCAATATGCAACTCGTTGCATATTGGGCTCCATTTATTTGTGCATATTGCCATGCCATGCTATTTAAGCCGGACATGCATCATACTTGGTTGTGCATCATGCCATGTTTGTGCTTGTTGGTTTACCATGTTGTTTGTTTGTTTCCGGGTTGCTTCTCTCGTTAGCTTCGGTTTCGTTCCGGAGTTGTGAGGATTCGTTCGACTACGTCCGTTTGTCTTCTTCATGGACTCGTTCTTCTTCCTTGCGGGATTTCAGGCAAGATGACCATACCCTCGAAATCACTTCTATCTTTGCTTGCTAGTTGCTCGCTCTTTTCCTATGCCTATGCTACGATGCCTATCACTTGCTTATCATGCCTCCCACATTGGCATGTCAAGCCCCTAACCATCCTTTCCTAGCAAACCGTTGTTTGGCTATGTTGCCGCTTTGCTCAGCCCCTCTTATAGCGTTGTTAGTTGCAGGTGAAGATGAAGTTTGTTCCTTGTTGGAACATGGAGATGTTTTTCCTTGTTGGAACATGTTTACTTGTTGGGATATCACAATATATCTTATTTAATTAATGCATCTATATACTTGGTAAAGGGTGGAAGGCTCGGCCTTATGCAGTGTTTTGTTCCACTTGCCGCCCTAGTTTCTGTCATATCGGTATGATGTTCCCGGATTTTGCGTCCCTAACGCGGTTGGGTGATTTATGGGACCCCCTTGACAGTTCGCTTTGAATAAGACTCCTCCAGCAAGGCCCAACCTTGGTTTTACCATTTGCCACCTAAGCCTTTTTCCCTTGGGTTCTGCAGACTCAAGGGTCATCTTTATTTTAAACCCCCGGGCCAGTTCTCCTTCGATTGCTGGTCCAAACCGAGCGATGTCCGGCGCCCCCTGGGCAATCAGGGTCTATGCCAACCCGACATCTTGCTCATCCGGTGTGCCCTGAGAACGAGATATGTGCAGCTCCTATCGGGATTTGTCGGCACATCCGGGCGGCTTTGCTGGTCTTGTTTTATTGCTGTCGAAATGTCTTGTAGCCAGGATTCCGAGACTGATCGGGTCTTCCCGGGAGAAGGAATATCCTTCGTTGACCGTGAGAGCTTATAATGGGCTAAGTTGGGACACCCCTGCAGGGTATTATCTTTCAAAAGCCGTGCCCGCGGTTATGAGGCAGATGGGAATTTGTTATTGTCCGGTTGTAGAAAACCCGAAGTTGATCTTAATTAAAATACACCAACCGCGTGTGTAACGTGATGGTCTCTTCTCGTGGAGTCCGGAAGTGAACACGATGTTGGAGTTATGCTTGACGTAGGTTGTTCTAGGATCACTTCTTGATCATAGTTGTTCGACCGTGCTTTTGCCTCCTCTTCTCGCTCTCTTTTGCGTATGGTAGCCACCAGATATGCTAGTCGCTTGCTGCAGCTCCATCTCACTACCTTCTCCTACCCATAAGCTTAAATAGTCTTGATCTCGCAGGTGTGAGATTCCTGAGTCCCCGTGACTCACAGATACTTCCAAAACCAGTTTGCAGGTGCCGATGAAACCGTGCAGGTGGCGCACCCGAGCTCAAGGAGGAGCTCGGCGAAGATCTTGTTCATTGTGTTGTTTCGTTTGATTGATCAAGAGTGGAGCCAGTTGGGACGATCGGGGATCTGTGTAGCATTTGGGGTAGTCTTCTTTTATTTTGGTTCCGTAGTCGGACCTTGATTGTATCTGTATGACGTAATGCTTTATTCATGTAATTGTGTGAAGTGGCGATTGTAAGCCAACTATGTATCTCTTTCCCTTATGTATTACATGGGTTGTGTGAAGATTACCTCACTTGCGACATTGCTTTCAATGCGGTTATGCCTCTAAGTCGTGCTTCGACACGTGGGAGATATAGCCGCATCGAGGCGTTATCGCGTTATCGAACCCGAGCGATCGATCGATGGCTGTTAACTGAACCCGATCGGCGATTCGCCGCTCTGCTGCTAATCAAGCGGATCGATTGGATGAGCAGTGGCGTTGCGGGGTGTTGGGGAGCGTAGCAAAAATTCAAAAAAATTCTACGCATCTCCAAATCAATCTATGGAGATTCTAGCAACGAGAGAGAGAGAGAGGGAGTTCATCTTCATACCCTTGAAGATCGCTAAGTGGAAGCGTTACCAGAACGCGGTTGATGGAGTCGTACTCGCGGCGATTCAAATCGCGGAAGATCCGATCTAGCGCCCGAGCGGACGGCGCCTCGCGTTCAACACACGTACAGCCGGGGCGTCTCCTCCTTCTTGATCCAGCAAGGGTAGAGGAGAAGTTGAGGAGAACTCCGACAACCGACGCGGCGTGGTGGTGGTGGAGCTCGTGGTTCTCGATGAGGCTTCGCCAAGCACTATGGAGGAGGAGGAGGTGTTGGAAGAGGAGAGGGCTGCGCCGAGGGAAGGTTGCGGCTGCCCTCTCTCTCTCTCTCACTATATATAGGGAAGGGAGGAGGGGAGGCGCCTAGGGTTCCCTAGGGAGGCGGCGCCATAGGCGAAACCCTAGATGGGTTTTGGCCCCCACCCCTAGGAAACTTGCCCCCAAGCCGGGAGGGTGGCTGCCCTAGGGGTGGCGCCCCCACCTCTCAGTTTACTTGAGATGGGGTGGGAGGCGCTCAGCCCCTTAGTGGGCTGATGTGCCCTCTCCCTTGGCCCATAAGGCCCCCCAAAGCTTGCGGGGCCTCAAAACCCCTTTCGGACACGCTCGTCATCACCTGGTACCCCCGGAACAATTCCGGACTCCAATACCCTTCGTCCAATATACTGATCTTCACCTCCAGACCATTCCGGAGCTCCTCGTCATGTCCGGGATCTCATCCGGGACTCCGAAAAACCTTTGGTAACCACATATATTTCCCATAACAACTCTAGCGTCGCCGAACCTTAAGTGTGTAGACCCTACGGGTTCGGGAACCATGCAGACATGACTGAGACATCTCTCCGGCCAATAACCAATAGCGGGATCTGGATACCCATATTGGCTCCCACATGTTCCACGATGATCTCATCGAATGAACCACGATGTCGGGGATTCGGTCAATCCCGTATTCAATGCCCTTTGTCAATCGGTATGTTACTTGCCCGAGATTCGATCGTCGGTATCCCAATACCTCGTTCAATCTCGTTACCGGCAAGTCACTTTACTCATTCCGTAACGCATGATCCCGTGACTAACTGCTTAGTCACATTGAGCTCATTATGATGATGCATTACCGAGTGGGCCCAGAGATACCTCTCCTTCATACGGAGTGACAAATCCCTGTCTCGATTCGTGCCAACCCAACAGACACTTTCGGAGATACCTATAGTGCACCTTTATAGTCACCCAGTTACATTGTGACGTTTGATACACCCAAAGCACTCCTACGGTATCCGGGAGTTGCACAATCTCATGGTCTGAGGAAATGATACTTGACATTAGAAAAGCTCTAGCATACGAACTACACGATCTTTGTGCTAGGCTTAGGATTGGGTCTTGTCCATCACATCATTCTCCTAATGATGTGATCCCGTTATCAACGACATCCAATGTCCATGGTCAGGAAACAGTAACCATCTATTGATCAACGAGCTAGTCAACTAGAGGCTTACTAGGGACATGGTGTTGTCTATGTACCCACACATGTATCTGAGTTTCCTATCAATACAATTATAGCATGGATAATAAACGATTATCATGAACAAGGAAATATAATAATAATAAAAAATTTATTATTGCCTCTAGAGCATTTCCAACAGTCTCCCACTTGCACTAGAGTCAATAATCTAGTTCACATCGCCATGTGATTAACACTCACAGGTCACATCACCATGTGACCAACATCCAAAGAGTTTACTAAATCAATAATCTAGTTCACATCACTATGTGATTAACACTCAATGAGTTCTGGGTTTGATCATGTTATGCTTGTGAGAGAGGTTGTAGTCAACGGGTCTTCAATATTCAGATCCGTATGTACTTCGCAAATCTCTAGGTCATATCGTAAATGCTGCTTCCACGCTCCACTTGGAGCTATTCCAAATGGTTGCTCCACTATCGTATCCGGTTTGCTACTCGAGTCATTCGGATAGGTGTTAAAGCTTGCATCGGCGTAACCCTTTACGCGAACTCTTTATCACCTCCATAATCGAGAAACATGTCCTTATTACTCCAAGGACAATTTTGACCGCTGTCCAATGATCCATTCTGGATCACTCTTGTACCCCTTGCGGACACGTGGCAAGGCACATATCAGTGCGGTACAAAGCATGACATCTTGTATAGAGCCTATGGCTAAGGCATAGGGGCGACATTAAATCCTTTCTCTTTCTTCTGCCGTGGTCGAGCTTTAAGTCTTAACTTCATACCTTACAACTCAGGCAAGAACTCCTTCTTTGACTGATCCATCTTGAACACCTTCAAGATCATGTCAAGGTATGTGCTCATTTGGAAGTACCATTAAGCGTTTTTGATCTATCCTTATAGATCTTGATGCTCAATGTTCAAGCAACTTAATCCAGGTTTTCTATTGAAAAACACTTTTCAAATAACCCTATATGCTTTCCAGAAACTCTACATCATTTCTGATCAATAATAGTCAACAACATATACTCATCAGAAATTCTATAGTGCTCCCACTCACTTCTTTGGAAATACAAGTTTCTCATAAACTTTGTACAAACCCAAAATCTTTGATCATCTCATCAAATTGTACATTCCAACTCCGAGATGCTTACTCCAGTCCTTAGAAGGATTGCTGGAGCTTTGCATACTTGTTAGCGTCTTTCAGGATTGACAAAACCTTCTGGTTGTATCACATACAACCTTTCCTCAAGGATATCATCGAGGAAACAATGTTTTGACATCCTATCTGCAAGATTTCATAAATCATGCAGTAATTGCTAATATAATTCCAACAGACTCTTAGCATCGCTATGAGTGAGAAAGCCTCACCATAGTCAACTCCTTGAATCTTGTCGGAAAACATCTTAATGACAAGTCAAGCTTTCTTAATGGTGATACTTACCATCATTGTCTGTCTTCCTTTTAAAATACATCTGTACCCAATAGCCTTACAACCATCAAGCAGTTCTTCCGAAGTCTACACTTTGTTTTCATACATGGATCCTCTCTCGGATTTTATGGCCTCGAGCCATTTTTGGAATCCAGGCCCACCATCGCTTCTCCATAGCTCGTAGGTTCATTGTTGTCTAGCAACATGACCTTCAAGACATGATTACTGTACCACTCTGAAGTAGTACGCATCCTTGTCACCCTCGAGGTTCGGTAGTGACTTGATCCGAAGTTTCATGATCACCATCATCAACTTCCACTTCAATTGATGTAGGTGCCACAGGAACAACTTCCTGTGCCCTGCTACATACTGGTTGAAGTGATGGTTCAATAACCTCATCAAGTCTCCACCATCCTCCCACTCAATTCTTTCAAGAGAAACTTTTCCTCGAGAAAGGACCCGTTTCTAGAAACAATCACTTTTGCTTCCGGATTTGAAATAGGAGGTATACCCAACTGTTTTGGGTATTCTATGAAGATGCATTTATCCGCTTTGGGTTCGAGCTTATCAGCCTGAAACTTTTTCACATAAGCGTTGCAGCCCCAAACTTTTAAGAAACGACATCTTAGGTTTTTCTAAACCATAGTTCATACGGTGTCATCTCAACGGAATTACGTGGTGCCCTATATAAAGTGAATGCGGTTGTCTCTAATGCCAAACCCATAGACGATAGTGGTAATTCGATAATAGACATCATGGTATGCACCATATCCAATATGGTGCAGCTATGATGTTCGGACACACCATCACACTATAGTGTTCCAGGCTGTATTAGTAGTGAAACAATTTCCACAAGGTCTTAATTGTGTGCCAAACACGTAACCCAAATATTCATCTCCATGATCATATCATAGACATTTTATCCTCTTGTCACGACGATCTTCAGCTTCACTCTGAAATTACTTGAACAATTCAATAATTCAGACTTGTGTTTCATCAAGTAAATATACTCAGTATCTACTCAAATCATCCGTGAAGTAAGAACATAACAATATCCACTGCGTGCCTCAACACTCATTGGACTGCACACATCAAAATGTATTACTTCCAACTAGTTGCTTTCTTGTTTCATTTTACTGAAAAAGAGGCTTTCAGTCATCTTGCCCATGTGGTATGATTTGCATGTCTCAAGTGATTCAAAATAAAGTGAGTGAAAACGGTCCATTTGCATGGAGTTTCTTCATGCATATACACTAATAGACATGGTTCGCATGTCTCAAACTTTCCAAAAATGAGTGAGTCCAAAGATCCATCAACATGGAGCTTCTTCATGCGTTTTATACCAATATGACTCAAATGGCAGTGCCACAAGTATGTGGTACTATCATTACTATCCTATATCTTTTGGCATGAACATGTGTATCACTACGATCGAGATTCAATAAACCATTCATTTTAGGTGCAAGACCATTGAAGGTATTATTCAAATAAACAGAGTAACCATTATTCTCCTTAAATGAATAACCGTATTGCGATAAACATAATCCAATCATGTCTATGCTCAACGCAAAGACCAAATAACAATTATTTAGGTTTTAACACCAATCTCGATGGTAGAGGGAGCGTGCGATGCTTGATCACATCAACCTTGGAAACACTTCCAACACATATCGTCAGCTCACCTTTAGCTAGTCTCCGTTTATTCCGTAGCTGTTATTTCGAGTTACTAACACTTAGCAACCGAACCGGTATCTAATACCCTGGTGCAACTAGGAGTACTAGTAAAGTACACATTAACATAATGTATATCCAATATACTTCTATCGACCTTGCCAGCCTTCTCATCTACCAAGTATCTAGGGTAATTCTGCTCCAGTGGCTGTTCCCCTTATTACAGAAGCACTTAGTCTCGGGTTTGGGTTCAACCTTGGGTTTCTTCACTAGAGCAGCAACTGATTTGCCGTTTCATGAAGTATCCCTTCTTGCCCTTGCCCTTCTTGAAACTAGTGGTTTCACTAACCATCAACAATTGATGCTCCTTCTCTACTTTCGCGGTGCCAAACATCGCGAATATCTCAAGGATCCTCATATCTATCCCTAATATGTTATAGTTCATCATGAAGCTCTAGCAGCTTGGTGGCAATGACTTTGGAGAAACATCACTATCTCATCTGGAAGATTAACTCCCACTCGATTCAAGTGATTGTTGTACTCAGACAATCTGAGCACAAGCTCAACGATTAAGCTTTTCTCCCTTAGTTTGCAGGCTAAGAGACTCGTCGGAGGTCTTATACCTCTTGACGTGGGCACGAGCCTGAAATCCCAATTTCAGCCCTCAAAACATCTCATACGTTCCGTGACATTTCAAAAAAAAAGTCTTTGGTGCCTCAATTCTAAACCATTTAACATTACCGAACTATCATGTAGTCATCAAAACATGTGTGTCAGATGTTTGCAACATCCATAGAACACGTTCGAGGTCCAGCACACCGAGCGGTGCATTAAGGACATAAGCCTTCTACTGTCTGCATAATTGCTACTGTCAACTTTCAACTATATTTTCTGTAGGAACATATCTAAAATAGTAGAACTAAAGCGCGAGCTATGATATAATTTGCAAAGGGCTTTTGACTATGTTCAGGATAATTAAGTTCATCTTATGAACTCCCACTCAGATAGACATCCATCTAGTCATCTAAGTGATTACATGATCCGAGTCAACTAGGCCGTGTCCGATCATCACATGAGACGAACTAGTCATCATCGGTGAACATCTTCATGTTGATCGTATCTTCTATACGACTCATGTTCGACCTTTTGGTCTTCCGTGTTCCGAGGCCATGTTTGTACATTCTAGGCTCGTCAATTCAACCTAAGTGTATTGCGTGTGTAAATCTGGCTTACACCCGTTGTATTCGAACGTTAGAATGTATCACACCCGATCATCACGTGGTGCTTCGAAACAACGAACTTTCGCAACGGTGGACAGTTAGGGGGAACACTTTCTTGAAATTATTACGAGGGATCATCTTATTTACTACCGTCATTCTAAGAAAATAAGATGCATAAACATGATAAACATCACATGCAATCAAAAAGTGACATGATATGGCCAATATCATTTTGCTCCTTTTGATCTCCATCTTCGGGGCTCCATGATCATCATCGTCATCGGCATGACACCATGATCTCCATCATCATGATCTCCATCATCGTGTCTCCATGAAGTTGTCTCGCCAACTATTACTTCTACTACTATGGCTAACGGTTTAGCAATAAAGTAAAGTAATTGCATGGCGTTTTTCAATGACACGCAGGTCATACAATAAATTAAGACAACTCCTATGGCTCCTGCCGGTTGTCATAGTCATCGACATGCAAGTCATGATTCCTATTACAAGAACATGATCAATCTCATACATCACATATCATTCATCACATTCTTTTGGCCATATCACATCACATGGCATACCCTGCAAAAACAAGTTAGACGTCCTCTAATTGTTGTTTGCATGTTTTACGTGGCAACTATGGGTTTCTAGCAAGAACGTTTCTTACCTACGCAAAAACCATAACATGATATGCCAATTGCTATTTACCCTTCATAAGGACCCTTTTCATCGAATCGATCCGACTAAAGTGGGAGGCGGCACCCGCTAGCCACCTTATGCAACAAGTGCATGTCGATCGGTGGAACCTGTCTCACGTAAGTGTACGTGTAAGGTCGGTCCGGGCGCTTCATCCCACAATACCGTCGAAACAAGATTGGACTAGTAACGGTAAGCATATTGAACAAAATCAACGCCCACAACTACTTGTGTTCTACTCGTGCATAGAATTTATGCAATAGACCTAGCTCATGATGCCACTGTTGGGGAACGTAGCAGAAATTCAAAAAAATTCTACGCATCACCAAGATCAATCTATGGAGATTCTAGCAACGAGAGAGAGAGAGAGAGAGAGAGGGAGTGCATCTTCATATCCTTGAAGATCGCTAAGCGGAAGCGTTACAAGAACGCGGTTGATGGATTCGTACTCGCGGCGATTCAAATCGCGGAAGATCCGATCTAGCGCCGAACGGACGGCGCCTCCGCGTTCAACACGCGTACAGCCCGGGGACGTCTCCTCCTTAATCCAGCAAGGGGAGAGGAGAAGTTGAGGGAGAACTCCGAGAGCACGACAGCGTGGTGGTGGTGGAGCTCGTGGTTCTCCAGCAGGGCTTCGCCAAGCACTATGGAGGAGGAGGAGGTGTTGGAGGAGGGAGAGGGCTGCGCCAGGGGAAGGTTGCGGCTGCCCTGTCCCTCTCTCACTATATATAGGGGGAAGGGAGGAGGGGGAGGCGCCCTAGGGTTCCCTAGGGGAGGGGCGGCGGCCATAGGCGAAACCCTAGATGGGTTTTGGCGCCACCACCCCCTAGGAAACTTGCCCCCCAAGCCGGGAGGGGTGGCTGCCCTAGGGGTGGTGCCCCCACCTCTCCAGGTTACTTGAGATGGGGTGGAAGGGGCGCTCAGCCCCTTAGTGGGCTGATGTGCCCTCTCCCCTTGGCCCATAAGGCCCCTCAAAGCTTGCCGGGGCCTCCGAAACCCCTTTCGGACACGCTGGTCATCACCTGGTACCCCCGGAACAATTCCGGACTCCAATACCTTTCGTCCAATATACCGATCTTCACCTCCGGACCATTCCGGAGCTCCTCGTCATGTCCGGGATCTCATCCGGGACTCCGAACAACCTTCAGTAACCACATTCTATTTCCCATAACAACTCTACCGTCACCGAACCTTAAGTGTGTAGACCCTACGGGTTCGGGAACCATGCAGACATGACCGAGACACCTCTCCGGCCAATAACCAATAGCGGGATCTGGATACCCATATTGGCTCCCACATGCTCCACGATGATCTCATCGAATGAACCACGATGTCGGGGATTCGATCAATCCTGTATTCAATTCCATTTGTCAATCGGTATGTTACTTGCCCGAGATTCGATCGTCGGTATCCCTATACCTCGTTCAATCTCGTTACCGGCAAGTCACTTTACTCATTCCGTAACGCATGATCCCGTGACTAACTGCTTAGTCACATTGAGCTCATTATGATGATGCATTACCGAGTGGGCCCAGAGATACCTCTCCGTCATGCGGAGTGACAAATCCCGCCTCGATTCGTGCCAACCCAATGACACTTTCGGAGATACCTGTAGTGCACCTTTATAGTCACCCAGTTACATTGTGACGTTTGATACACCCAAAGCACTCCTACAGTATCTGGGAGTTGCACAATCTCATGGTCTAAGGAAATGATACTTGACATTAGAAAAGCTCTAGCATCTGAACTACGATCTTTGTGCTAGGCTTAGGATTGGGTCTTGTCCATCACATCATTCTCCTAATGATGTGATCCGTTATCAACGACATCCAATGTCCATGGTCAGGAAACAAGTAACCATCTATTGATCAACGAGCTAGTCAACTAGAGGCTTACTAGGGACATGGTGTTGTCTATGTACCCACACATGTATCTGAGTTTCCTATCAATACAATTATAGCATGGATAATAAACGATTATCATGAACAAGGAAATATAATAATAATAACAAATTTATTATTGCCTCTAGAGCATATTTCCAACAGCGGGGGGGGGGGGGGTGGGGGCGGGGTTGGTTGAACAGTGAGCGGTGGCGTTGCCTCTGGATGAACAAGACCCCGTGGTGTGGAGGGCTGGATGAACAGTAGACGGTGGAGGGGTGGCCATGGAGGGGTGGTTGAACAGGACCCCGTGGTGTGGAGGGTTGGATGAATAGTAGACGGTGGAGAGGTGCCTGTGGAGGGGTGGTTGAACAGTAGCCGGTGGAGTAGTGCGCGGTGGAGGCTAGATGAACAGGAGCCCGTGGAGGCTGGAGGAGGTCGACGATGGAGATGAACAGATATCCGTGGAGTCCTGTTTTGCGGCACGCCACGCCTCCCGATGAACAGGACCCCGGTTTGACCGTGGCGCTCCAACACAAGTCTGTTTCGTCCGTTTTGCGATGCGCCACACCCTCCCGATCAACAGGACCCCGTTTGACCGTAGGAGGTCCGTTTAAATCCGTTTTGCGGTATGCCACACCCCTCCCGATCAACAGGACCCTCGTTTCGATTGTAGGAGGTCCGTTTCCTCCGTTTTGCGGTACGCCACACCCCTCCCGATCAACATGACCCCTGTTTCGACCGTAGGAGGTTCGTTTCCTCCGTTTTGCGGTACGCCACACCCCTCCCGATCAACAGGACCCCATTCCGAACGTAGGAGGTCCGTTTCCTTCATTGTGCGGTACGCCAGGCCTCGTTTCCGTCGCATGTTCCGTCCAAGCCCTCCCGATGAACACGACCACGCATTCCATTCCGACCCAGCCGGTTGGCACCCCATGAACACGACGACAACACTGTTTCTCCGTTTCGACCCAGCCATGTACGTATGCGCGAGTAGGCGTTCGAGACCCCGCCCGTATGTACACATACGTGGCCGTATTTTCTTTCTTGCACCCTGGCCGCTGTACGTAAGTGTACATGCTACGTGCGCGCCTCTACTATGACACGTGCGCTCCTCTACATCGACCAGTATATATGTACGTACATGTTCGCGACCAGAATGACAATGCTACGTACGCTTCGACCAGGTGGGTCCCGACTGTCAGGCACTTCCTTGCCTGCGAAGATGTAGCTGGTGGGCCCAGCAATCAGGGGGCGAATCATTTGTTTTTTTTTTGCCCGGATGCACTTCCTTGCGTGTGAAGATGTAGCTGGTGGGTCCCCGCAGTCAGGGGGGAAACGTTTTTTTCGCGAAATACTGGTGGCCCGTCCGGTGGGTCCCTGCTGTCAGGTGGAGGAATAATTATTTTGCGCGTAATAAGGAGGCACTTCCTTGCGGCCGCCATGGACCCAGATGTCAGCCTCTCCACGCACAGTACTCTTCCGATGGAAGTCGGTCGTTGACCACATTGACCACGCCGCACCGAGAGCACCACGGCGATGGACGACGACGAGGCCTAGGAAGGGGACGACGCGGAGCCGGGGAAGACGCGGCAGTGGATGCCCACACGAAGAGGAGTACGAGGGTGAGGCTTCCGTCGCCGCAGAATAATAGGGGGTGTGGGTGAGTAGAGGGATGGCCTGGCCAGCGGTGGAGTAGTAGGGGGCGGTGAGGCCTCCGCGGCATCACAGCCGGCCGCGGGAGGCAGGAGCACGCGGCACGACCGGCGCTGCTTTGGGCGGCTGGAGCACGAAGACCAGAGGTTGAAGAAGCACTACGGCCGTTGGATGGACATCGTACGGTCACTGGAGCTAGAGTCGTTCATATTGACTATGTTGATAAAGCCCTCCGTCCCCGTAAACTTAGTAGGCCCACAAGTCAGCCTCCCACCAAGGTGAGTCCCAGCTAGCAGGGGAGCATCCATTTTTTTGTGCGTAATAAGGAGGCATTTCCGGTGGGTCCGAGCTGACAGCGAGGGGAATGTTTTTTTCATGAAATACGGAGACCCTTCCGGTGGGTCCCAGATATCAGGTGGAGGAATCATTATTTTGCGCGTAATAAGGAGGCATTTTCCTGTGTGGGCCCCTACTGTCAGCCTCTTCCGATGGCTGTTGTTTGTTGATCATGTTGACCTCGCCGCGCCGAGAGCACAAACGGGGTGGACGAGGGCGAGGCCCAGGAAGAGAACCACCCGGAGCCGGCGAAGCCACCGCAGCGGATGCCCACGCTGAGGGGAGAACAAGCGCTGACTGGTCGGCTGCGGGGTGAGGCTGACGTCATCGAAAAATAACAGGATGTGTGGGTGGTTAGAGGGATGGCCTGGCGGCAGCACAGCCAGCCCCGGGAAGAGGGAGCAGGCAGTCCCGCCGGTGCTGGTTTGGGCGGTTGGAGCAGGAAGATCAGAGATTGAAGAAGCACGGCGGCCGTTGGATGGACATCCAACAGTCACTGCTGTGTGTTGACTAAGTTGACAAAGCCTTGCGTACGCATCAGAAAAAATTTAGGACAGCGTGATCGTCAACCTAATAGGCCCAGAAGTCAGCCTCCAAATCTATGGAAAACAGCATACAGCCCATTAGCCATTATTTTCAATATTTACAGCCCATTTGCTAATTCTTAAGGATATTTGAAGCCCATATTCTTTTTATTAGCATTACAGACCATATATTCTGGGCACTGCTAAAAAATTCAATGAAATTTTGCATATTTCGGTGGGGTCCGAACTCTTTTAATCACAAAATTTCGAGTCATGTTAAAAATAGTTTTCAAAAATTATATCAAAATAAAATTCAAAAACAATTCTCCATAAAAAATGAATGAAATTTAGAATCTTAACTAGCAAGATGCCCGTTCGTTGTACGGAACATGAAGATGCATTTGTATGAGTAGTTTATCTTGTGGGAGAAAAGATGATATTTTAATGTAATCGCCAGTTGGCTTTGGTTTTTATAAGAGTAGAGAGTAGAGAAATCCTGAAAAAAAATGATATTTTAATGCAATTTCCGGTTGGCTTTGGTTTAAAAATTTACAGCCCATTTCTTACAACTTATAGCCCATTTTCTGGGGAAGCCCATTTCTTACTATTTACATCCCTCCTCGTCTTGAAAGATTTTCAGTCCAGCAGGGCTGAGAAAAGCAAGTAGGCCTCGGTTTTGGTATTCTCCAAAAAAAAGAACTGGGCTAGCCAATTTCAGAAAGAAGAAATATATCAACTGGGCTCGTCATGTGCTTAATAAAAGCGTAAGCGTGGGCTAGACGGGCCACAGCCCCCGCACAGCGCGTAGTTGAGCTAAGTCTCTGAAACTGAAAAACAACTGGGCGAGCTGCTGGGTCCCTGGTGTTATCCGCTCATTGTGTAATTTTCTCGTTTATTGACTACATTGACAATGGCGTGGAACCTAGTTGTCAAACAATTAGGAGGAAGTATTTTTTGGCTTGTAATAACGAGGCACCTGCTTGCGAAATGCAATGACCCTGGTGGGTCCCTACTGTCAGCCTCTCCACGTACACTCATCTCCTGATTCCTCTTGGTTGTTGACCATGTTGACAACGCCAGACGGCGGCGGGCACAGCGAGCTAACCAAGGCGGAGAACGACGGCAAGGCCTCGGACGGGAACGAACAGCAGCCATGGAAGATGCGGCAGTGTAGTGGCATGTGGAGGGGAGTATGAGGGCCCAAGGATTAATTGTTCATCAAATTTTTAGACAAAACCCAGATTGAACATGATAGTAACATCTAACCCAACCACTCTTTTTTGCAGTCACAAACAAATGTCTGATCCATAAAATCAACATCCTGTGCAAAAAAAATTATTTCAGGATGTCTACAACTTATTGTAAATATAAGACGAGCACGTTTAGAAGCCCATTTGTCCACCTGAAACTTCTTTTTTTTGCTGTTCAACATGTTCGTCCGTGAGAAATCTCTTGCTGTAAGAATTAAGCCTCATGGACAATAGTAACCTCGCGTTCAACAGGAAGAATGTGACAAAGCTTCTATTTGCCTGGTTGGATGCATATCGTCCCATCGTTATTGTCCTCAAACGAATGTCATGAGAACTGAGAAAATCCTTGTGCTTATTACGCCAATGATTGGTTATATGTTTTTCTCCATGTGGTTCTCCCTAATTAGACATGAAGATTGAAAATAGTTAAGGTCTGAAAAAAGAGTATGTCGAAAGAACGACAACTGAACAGTTAATTCTAGTACAATATATACGGGCTTTCAATGTGCATGAAATCATCACCTCTATGTATAAATTCTCCAGAGATCGAAAGCATCGCAGCAAGCCAATAATTATGTCCAGATCAAAACTATACATTCTGATATATATGATCTTGACAGAATCCAGCAGCATTGATATCTTCATTGAGCATATAACATAATATTAGTACCCAAAGTGTACTCCAAGATGATATAAAACTTATGCGCACAAATGAAAAATGCAGCATATAATGACAAATGTGTAGATGATAATATACGGTACCTAAAAAAGTGAGGAGCCAAACACCAACTCCTTGTGATTATTAAATGGGTCACGAATTACACCCAAGGTCTCCAGTTTGGGCGAAGAGACGACAGTTATTTCTAAAGGTGTATAACAACTATGAAGGAGCAACCTTTCAAGTGAAGGGGCATCTTCGATGATGAGCTGCTGTCCTTTAAATCAAATTCCAATGCTTTTAAGGTGAGGCGACTTTATTTGGAGACAACTGATACCAATTTCTATTCCCAAAACAATCAGCAAGCGCTCCAGGGGCAGGGCAACTTGAGTGGATGATGCTGTGCAGTGAGGCCTCCGACAGATAAACCATGACAAGCGAAAGTTTTTTTAGCAGTGGGAGTCGAAGCATTTGTACCAGATCGTCTGGTAGATGGCACCGGCGAAGGTGGCGGTGTGGAGAGAGGAGGAAAACCGCGAGAAGAACAACGGCGGGGTGGGCATGAATTTTTGGTATGTTCGTGGTATGAAACTTTCGTGGTAATGGTAGAACTCAAACTTCTAGAGTTTTTCACATTCAGGGGATGTCAACCAAGCGTCCACCTTGTCGGGTATGGACAGCATGTAGCTTGTCGGGATGCAGAGGCATTGAACGGGGCCCTGCTGGTGAGAAGAGATGATGGCTCTGATGAGATCAAATTCAGGAAGGACAGATATCTGACGACAGTCGAGATTGAGGGGCGCGGTGCGCCATAGAGGGCGCCACCGAGTTGAGAGGACTTGTGTGCGGCAGCAATCCTTGGTGGGGAGAAGCGAGATGATCTCCTCAAGGATGAAGCCCGGGAGATTGCTGATGCGTTCCACCGGAGATTCTACCGGTTCCTCAGATCCGGGTGGGGGCGGGGGGCTCGCCGCTTCTCCCAGCTACTATCGGTGCGGGATCGACAACCGGCGTCGCCGGTGGCCGGAGCCTCATCTTCTTGGCGCTGGGGCTAGCCGACTCCATTTTCCTTGTGGGCGTCACGCCGAGCTCACGGGTTTGAGCAGAGTAGCCAGAGACGAGCCTAGTGGCAATGCGAGTGGGGAAGAAGGAGGGTTGGGGATTTCTGTAGGAGTGGAAGAAGAGGAGCAGGCGTTTTCTATACGAGTGAGGAAGAAGGTGAGCGGGGTTTTCTGGACGAATGAGGAAGACTGGGGAGCGGGGGAATTGGATGGGGAAACGGAAGCGGGAGAGCGAGCTGTTCGTGTTTATAAGGCCCGCTGCACTAACTACTCGCTTTTTCCCAAGAACCGCTCTCTTCTTTTGCGTTGCTGCATTGGAGCTGGCGCATGGGCTTGGCTGACTGGCCATGCATGCAGGATGCATGTGCCCGCCGGCCACTGCATGCGCCTGGTTTGTTACTAGGCCTATTTAATAGGGTGGTTATGGAGTAAATTAAGGAGATTTATTTTCTCTGTGTGCATCCACCAAATTAGAGGATGCGGATCTTGGATCTGAACACTCACATTAAACTAACATTCGAAGAACAAAAGTTCAGCATGTCTATGCATCTCAATGATTCACCATACTATAACCAATATACAAAGCTGTGAGAAGGTGTGGAAATAAAGAAAATTGGTCGATGCTTCTCTGAGCAAAGGGCCTCCCTGCGCACGCATTAATTTCCTGGGCATGCTTGTTTCTACTCAATGTTGCGAGCACTTTGAGCATGTTGGCAACTCCACAGCTAGCTAGCTGCCTCATCTTGCAATTGATGCTGACACATTTGCAGCAAACACATGAGGCAATAGAGATGACTCAACATGGGTCCATATTGTGCAGTTCCCCTGATATCATATTCATTGTCCTGAATCTGAAAAGATAGGAAAACAGTATCTATACTTAAACAGTGTTGCAAAACAGTAGCACATATCAATGGCTCGGCATGACAAAACACGATCATCTGGACGAAGGGGATACTGACCTGCCTGAGGAAGATTACATATAATTTCATAAGTCCTTGGTTGATTTCCACCTTCGGCTGCACTACTTGTTTACTCCTCCAAACATGACAGGATCGTTCCGCATCGCATTCAGCAAGTCAATGTACGAATAAGCTAATTTCATCTTGCGGTGGTCATTGTACCTAGTTACGAATGTAGGAATACCTGGAGCACCATGAGGTTAGCTGACAGCAGGTAGATGCAGCCATATAATTTTTTTGTGGTGCTACCAAAATTGAGGTTTGTATTCCTTCCCGTTATGAGAATTCTTCTTGAATTTGGTAGAATGTGATGGCTTGTTCTTTGCATCAAACTTGCCTTTCCCCTGAGATTTGTTCTTGTTGTTTTGGGGCTGGTTGGGCTGGAAGTTCTTCTCATGTACCATGTGGGCACTAGAAGCTCCCTCAGTGACCCGAGCACGTGTGTCTTTTGCTCTCGCCTTCTCCTCAAAATCAAGAGTGCTAATGAGATCCAAAACAGAAAACTCATGTCTCTTGTTTTTCAGAGAAGTAGCAAAATCGTTCCACGAAGGTGGAAGCTTGGCAATGATGGTCCCAACAACAAATTTGTCCGGCAACACACACTTAAAGTACTCGAGTTCCTTAGAGAGTGACTGTATCTCGTGAGTCTGCCGAACAACAGAGCGCTCATCAGTCATCTTGTAGTCACAAAATTGCTCCATGACGTACAACTCGTTGCCAGCGCCCGAGGGCCCAAACTTGGCCTCGAGCATAGCCCACATGTCTTTGCCGTTGTCAAACGACATCTATGAATCCACAGTGAAATCGTCAAGAACACTTAGCAGGGCGGCTTTGAAGAGGGTATCCATGTTCTGAAAAGCTTCCTGCTGTGTAGAATTAAGATCGCCCTCAGGCTTACCCTTAGTGGCGTCATAGTAGTACATGATCTGAAACCAATATACTGCTCTTGTGCGCCACCTTTTATATTGCACCCCCGTAAAAGTAGTCGGCTTCAAAAGCGCAGCAAAACCACTCGGAGTAAATTTCCTGTGATCAGGTTTTTGGATTGGATTGTTGAATATATGAGCAATTTAGTATGAGATTTAACCCGAAACAGCAGTAAATAGATCATGACCATAATTGCAAATATCAAAGTAATGATGCGGACTAAACCAGGAGGACAGAATCACATACTGTACAGTGGGAGCAGAACCGATGTGGTTGATGTTGTCATTCATGTTGTTGATGAAGAGGTTACCGAGGTCGGGGAAGAAGGCTGTCGTTGAGGAAGTCGTTGCTGGCAGCAGTCACAGGAGTGTGCTCCCCAAAAACCTGATCGCCCCTCTCCCGTACAGGATCACGAAAGGCGGGGTTCGGAGGACTGCTGCCCCTTCTCACGGTGCACGCCGGAAGGAGGGCTGGAGAAGAATTACGTGGCGGCGCTAAGATCTGGAACGGTGCGAAACCATATGATACATCGACGGCTAGGGTAGAGCATGTCAGGTCGGTCGTGCGAGTATAATAGTAGGCCTTTGGCCCCCAAACCCCACGTCCAAGTCAATAATAGCTCAAAAAAAGTCAATAATAGCCCCACCAAGGTTTGTCTAAAAAATCAGAGTAATTAAGGCGTCCATTAGTCCCTTTAGTATAAATACAATATCATTAATAATGGCCCCACCTTTTGTCTCACAAAGTATGTTGGAGTACAACCGGCTACACGTTTACAATCCGCTTCTCTTCTCTCTCCTCTTCTCTCTCCTTCAACTAAGCACAAATACTATATTTAAATCCTTATAGCCTTCTTATGTCATCTAATTGTAGTACTTGATCTAAAAGTTGTACTATCCACTGTGTAGTCTGAAATGCTGGGCGTGCAGCGGGCGGTGCCCTCGGTCGTGCGCCCGCTCAACGGCGGAAGCAGTGAGAGGTCGACGCCTGACTTGCCATCAATGTGGAGTGGCGGGCTCAGTGGCCCAGGCGGGAGCGCCAGGGAGGGGGGAGGGGTTTTTGTTGGGCCAAGAAGGTGAGAAGCCAACTTGGGATCGGTCCAGACGGGGAAATATCATGTGCTCCCATACTCTGCATATGACACTAGTCTATGTTACTACTCCCTCCTTTCCGGTTTATAGAGATGTTTAGAGTAACATAGTAATATGTTACAGTGCAAGTTACTCCCCACTATGACCAGCCTTGGCCTCTCCCAGTGCTCCACCATGTATAGCTGCTAAGCCTGCCATGCAGGCATAAAATATGACGTGGCACCAATAAAATAAGCACCTATGCATTGAAGACTTGAGTTACTAAGCCATTTAATGCACTTAGCACCTCATCTAAAGAGCATTAATAGTATAGCCAGCTGCTGGCTATAAGCCAGTGCCATGTCATCTACAGCCCATCTTATAGTCAACATGTACAATAGTAGACCAAAAGAGTGTACTACTACTTTTTGTTCTCAGGGCCCACCTTTCATTCTCACAAAGTGCCTAGGAGCACGTGCTAGAGCTGGCTCTTCACGAAGAGCCCGCTTACCTTCTCTCTCCTCTTCTCTTTCCTCCAACTAAGCAGAAATATACTATAGTTTATTCCTTCTAGCCCGCTGACTCAGCTCTATTGTACTTGCTCTAAGCACATCTAAGCACTTACTAGCACCCCCTTGACCATGGACCTTGACGGTGTACATCACCCTGTGTCTCATAATTTTCCTCGTCATCATCTGAGTCCTAGAAGATCTCACCCACATCATCATTAGCATGCAGCCGCTTTGATAGACAACGTGCGCAGAAGGAGTAGAGGCGACTGGGGACGCACCACCACCATGTCATGGGCACTCCATATGTGCTCGTGTGCGTGCAGCGTGCGCGTTTTTCC
This sequence comes from Aegilops longissima, assembly GCA_021605205.1. NCBI lineage: Eukaryota > Viridiplantae > Streptophyta > Magnoliopsida > Poales > Poaceae > Aegilops > Aegilops longissima. The sequence continues at coordinate 499,816,883 of CM038680.1, forward strand.
ATCGGTGCTAGCTCTAAGGCCGAGGCTGCGGTCGTCCTCGTCTCCGACTAGTAGTTGAGCAACGACGGCAAAGAGGTGCTGCAAGAGATGCGTATGCGCCGTTGCGTGCGAGCTTCGCCGTAGCACGACGAACCGGACGTCGCGGCGATGGCGCACGCCTCCATGCAGCCGAGTGTGTGCGCATGCATGTGTTATTCACGTGCATTCTGCGGCCGAGCGTGTGTGCACGCACATCTTTTGTACGTGCGTTGTGTGCTCCATGCTGTGCGCGTATGTGCATGAGTTGGATCGGATGGAGTTAGTGCATTGGCTTGTGTACATGCGTGGCTTGTTGCGTGGTTATCAATAATTCAATATAAACTACACCCTCCATTCCTAAATATAAGTCTTTCTAGCCATTTCAAATAGACTACAACATACAGATGTATGCAGACATATTTTAGAGTGTAGATTCACTCATTTTATTTCGTATGTAGTCCCTTATTGAAATATCTAAAAAAGACTTATATTTGGGAACGAAGGGAGTATAAAACATCTTCAACTTAGCATCCTGATGTACCGTTTCTAGTGGTTAGCGAAAAGTTCATGTTCTTTTAGTTGTTTATAGGTGGGCAGGCGGCAAAAAACAGGGGAAAACATGCAAGGTTCCTTGCTCCTCCTCGGTCGTCAGGAATCTATGCTCTTCAACTCTTTTCTTTTACGTGAGCTTTATTCATCCTTTTCCCAACACGCGAGACATCTAGCATCAAGGTGCACGTGTCATGCAAGAAAATGGAGATAATCGATAAGCAGTGCGTAAGTGAGTCATCGCGGGGGAAGCGGGGGGAAACCCTTTTTCGTAAGTGAGTCGTGCACTTCGATGGCACCTACGCAATATTTTTTCTCCTCGATGGCACGTGAATAATGCACGTACTCAACGACGAAGCACGGGATGGTAGCAATGACATGGTCAACCCTTTTTTGGAGAGAGTACATACTACTAGTAAATAACTTTGATGTGTCCCGTCAACTCGCAGAACGACGAGAAGCTTGATTACGCCTTCTCCTTCGCCAACGCGTCTTGCGCTGTGGCTCGCAGACGAGGAGAAACTTTTGCTTACAAGTGGTGGGCGTGCAGCAGTTCATTTGGTGTCGATTGCGGAAGCACTCTTGTAGAACCATCGACTTCCGGAAGAGGCGAAGAGCCAAGCGCAAGGTCACCTACTAACCTTAGGCTACGCGTAGTGGGAGTAACATAAGTAGGGGTACCTCCTTTTTTTTATTCTAGAAACAACCACACGCGAATATCAAGGTGCTGGTTACGTAGAAAAAATTTCCTGCAGTCCGTGCTCAGCCCTCCTCTATCTCTCTTCTGCCAGCCAGCGGATGCACGGAGCCCATCGTCTGTTTGCTCACATGTGGCCCCACATGTCAGTGAAAACGCAAGAGGACCCACTGAACCTGGACATCTTTCACCTTGACGTGCTGGCGATGAAAAACAAATACAATAAAGATCTTCGGTGGCTGCTTTTGGAGTTACTCAAGAGTAGTAAGATTCTATTTATAGTTTAACCCAAGATGCACATCTCATGGCTTCAACTTATCAACTACTAGTACCACTCTATTTTCTTTCATGACACGACCTGGATGCTGGATGTCCCACGTGTCGGCAAAAGGAGGAAGAACCGGACCAAATCTTCGGTTGTGCTCTCGGATTAGACTAGTTGTGCTAACTTAAAATTTTTATTGTGTACTCCCTCCGTTCCAAAATACTTGACTTCCATTTGTCCAAAAATGTATGTGCCTATATACTAAAACATGTCTAGATACATATATATTTTGACAAATACTACCTCCGTCCGGGTTTATTGGTCCCCATTATATTTCGTGCCAAATTTTGACCATAGATTAAACTAACAAAATGTTAACGCATGTCACCAAACATTATATTTTTGAAAACTATGTTCAAATACGAATCCAATGAGATAATTTTTCTTGACATGCATTAACATTTTGTTAGTTAAATCTTTAGTCAATATTTGACACAAACTACAAAGGGGACCTATAAACCAGGACGGAGGTAGTAGAAGGCATGTATTGTGCAACGGAGGGAGTAGAATGGATGCAAGTTTTTGTGTTGGGAAGAAGAGTACATCCATATATTTATAGAGCGTTGGAGTTGGCCTTACAAGTGGGACCGTAGTTGAGGAAACCGACTATCGGCAAACCCCCACCTCGCCCGCCACGCGATGGCTAAGTTAGAGAAACGATGAGGTTGAAGAGATTGCTCTAGCACGGACTCCAAGAAATATGGTGTCAGATGGAAGTCGTGCTGGTGGCGCGTGCCATACTCCTAGACGTGAATGCTTGTTCTGGCCCATGCCACCCTACTACTCCTACTACTTACTATATAGTACTAGTATCGAGGATTTGAGGTGCTGTTTACGTACAATATGGCTATAGTAAAAACACCCGCATGACGCGCGATGCATGTGAAGCTAGTACAAATAGTGTACTGCTATTGTTGATTGGCCTCATCCGATAACCTGTTGCAATGCATGTACAATTATGTATTCAGAAAATATTTTTTTGCCTCGTCGCACCACTCACTCACTCACAGAAGCAACTCGAAAGCCATTCGTAAGTTCTCACTCGCAGTTGGACCCAATGTAAACAACCCAATCTCCATTTGCGCCTGCCCAAGCCTTGCCCTCAAGCGATGGCATCTTAACATCATACGTATCATTATCAAGCGGCATCAACTTGCACAGGCGAGGCCTCCGTCGTGTGGCGCCACCATCGTGGTCACAAATAAGAAGATAGGGTAGATCAAACCGCTCCTTGACTCTTGGGTTCCTTGTAATGATGTTATTAGTTGAGTCAAGAATGGGCTTGAACGAACATGCCATGCTAGCCGAGGTGATGACGTCGCATCGATCAATGAGTTCCTCCACCACGTCATCTTTTAGATCGGGGCAAGAATAATGGGGTCGTTTCTGTCCTGTTCCCTCCATGGAGAAGATGATCGAACAATGGCAGAAGAAAGGGTGAAGGGCTAAAGGAAAATGGAGGAGGGAGAGGAAAAGCGTGCGACAGCAGTTCCAAATCGAGAGGGAAAGGCGAAGAGTCGGTGGATGGTTGCCACTTTGCCACGGTTCACGAAGGGGCGCCCCGGCCTACACGTCGGTTCGGAAATACTCCTACTACTCGCCGTTGTCTCACTGATATGTTGGAACGGGACGACATGCCAACGAAACATGGTGTGTAATTTATCGTGCAAAATGCGATCTCGCCGCGTTGGCCCGAGGTGCCGCATTAGTTTTTTTTTGAAAGTTTGCCGCATTAGTTATCGACCTTTATTTTTTTAACATGCAATCTGAATGGATAGCTCCTATGGTCATCACACGTGAGCGGATATAGTGATGGTTGATTCGCCCGAGCAACTTATTACTGTGGGAATATGGGAGTACCAGCGGATTCAAGGAACAGAGAAATGATGGTTGCTTCGTCCGAGCAACTTACTATGGCGAAGGTGGTGCTCTGTGATTTGACTGCTCACTAGTCATTACTAGTGCGGCACATCGACCGGGGTGAATCTTTCCCTGAAGTTGTGTTGTGCACTCAATATTGCTGCATGGCAGGTGGAGCCGGATGAAGGATGTCCAACATGTCGGCGAAACGAAGTTGAATTGTTTCTGGCATTGCTATCAATCCTTCAGGATTTGTTTATATGTACACATAATTTTGATGAAATTGTACTATGATGCTATGAAGGTTTCAACTCTGGTTCCCGCAGGAAAAAAAGTTTTCAACTTAGGATTCATGTGTCTTGCCTCGAGATTATCTCGTTACAACATTCCATCAAATACAAATGAAACTACCATGGCTAATGCATCTCAATGGTTCGCAGATCAGCGCCAATATTCACATCACACTGAAGACAAAGTTGTGAGAAGGTGTACAAATAAAGAAAAAAATATAATTGATCGATGTTGTTCGTAGGCATGGCTCCATTTCCTTGGCACAGTGTTCATTGCTTGGCAGCTAGTTTCACCCAGCTCTGTAGCCAAAAAAGAGGTGTATGAAGGACACCACAATCTGATCATTTTGTGCAGCTCCACTAAAATCGGGCAGACCATCCCTGTTTGCAAAGATATCCAGTCAGTGTGATTACAATAATAGCGGAACTAGATGATGAAACATAACACACATAAATAGAAGCCGATCACCTCTACGATCTCTCTTTAGGACTAACTTCTTGGTGGAGAAGATTAGGCACGGAGTTGGATGAGGAGGATAGCAAAACCAATTTCCCTTTCCTCAGTCCCACAGAAATGTAAAAACGTTGCCCGTGTGACATTTTAGCGGAACTGCACAAAACACTCTTCAGAAAAGTGATTTGTGCAGTTCACCAAAAGGTCGCAATAGCAATGAGGTGAAAATGGATAGCCCTGTTTGCAAAAGGAGGTCGAAAGGAAACAATTACTGCCTAATAACACGAGTTGAAGGCACATACGCCGACAAAAAAGAAGCATGTTCCATGTAAAAATGGAAAGATAGCACATGGTGGTTTATCAAAAATGGTTTGAGGACGAGATTGCAAGATGGAAAGTATGCCGGCCGAGATACGATTTAAGCAAACAACTAAAGAAGATCCACATGCAGAAACGTGGGAAGATGGGCAGTGGAGCAAGGACGGAGGAAGCTGTACCTGAGGGTCGTCGGGATGTTACTAGGAGGGCGCCGGCGGCCGGGATCTGCCCATACTGCGGCAGCGAGCAAGTGGCGAAGGCCCTACCGCGCCGGAGCTTGGTCAGAGAGAACGGCGGGTACCACAGATCGGGACGAGCTGCCTCAACGCCGTCCAACAGAGAGACGATGCACATCCTCCCTTTCCGCTGGCGGACAGGATGCGGCCGGATCAATGACCAACGCTGAGAGAGAGAGGCCACGACGGCCTTGTGTGAGATGGTGTGACGAGAGACAAACCCATTTTTCCATTTTCCCCACGGTAATCTTTTTATATTCTAGGCGTGGTACCCGACCCTCCTTCGAGTAAACAACCGCTACACGCGTAAAATTATCACATGGGCTGCCTTTTCATACATAAACGAAGTCCACCGTGTACCCGCGCGGGTGTGGCCGGGAACGAGACGTGAGTACGTGCGTCCTGCGTGCACTTCTTCTTTAGGTGCAGGTACGTACGTAGGTGGGTGTGAGAGAGATGGTCTGTGCGAAACAGAGGCAATGTGTTGATGATATCTCAATTAGAAAATGTAACATATGCAATGTGTGTCAAACGGAGTCATGGACGTCAGATATCGATAGAATTGAAAACAGCGATGAAGTGTGTGGCTGCGCAATCGATAAAGAGTGCCATCGAATTTGTGTTTGCCCACGTCAAAGATACTGTAGGCGGTGGCGTCTTTGGAATTTGAGAGGGCAGAGGTGCAGTTCTTCTCCGTGGCATGGATACCTACCTACAATGTTCGACTATTGGTGTGTGTGTGTGGGGGGGGGGGGGTAGAGACCGGTCGACTAGTATATGTGTGGGGAAGGAGAGAGACCTAGCTATGTATTGAGGGAGATCGATCGACATCCATGGATATGTGTAGCAGAGGAATAAGGTTGGGAAAAAGACAAAGGTAGAGCGTCGGAGGGTTGGTGGTGGAGTGGCGTCTCACAAATGGTGGGAGAGGCCTGCTAGACAAACGGAGGGTATGAGTGCAATATCATTAAGAGAGGGCGGAGGATGTCTGTCTGTCTATGCACATGCGTGTGAGAGACAGGTCAGGAGGTATTCAAGGATGATGAGGGGAGAAGATATGGTTGTGGTAAGCATGCGTAACTACATTGGAAGATCAACCATCGTGTGTCCGAGAAAAGGAGAGACATAACTAGCGAGGTAAGTGTATCGGTGCTTGGTGAAAACGAATTATAGTTGACCTGGCTATATGTAGGGACATCAGTTCATATACACGCCTGCATGTGTTAGAAGCAAATAAGGTCCGGAGAGGCAGATATGGGGATAGGGTGTGGCTAGGAGGTGGTGCGAGAGGCCTACCATGTCGAGGGGGGAGGAGTGTGCGAGCATGTGATTAATGAAAGAGGGCGGGAGTGTGCACTGCGTGGAATCGTATTGGACATATGGGGGCATGGACGGTGAGAAGAGAAGAGGGGAAGTATATATGTGTTTGTTGTAGGCACACTTGGCTAGAGAGGTATATCGACCGGTGTGTGCCAGAAAGAAGGAGCCGGGGGCCTACACACACCGCTGGTGGATGACCTAAAGAGAAATATTGAACGTGCACGATGGAGGGGACGCTAAGGGTGTGTGAGGGGGGCGAGCGTGTGCATGCACGATAGAAAGTTAGCGCTAGCTAGCTACAAATAGAAGAGGATCGTGAAGGTGTAAAAGACGAACAAAGATCATAATTCATTATAAAAAAGTGGATACGAATACTTGAAAGAAGATATCATAATGTAGAACATTGATTATAATTTGGGCTAATGTGTGGCTTTTGCAACTCAGGTCTAAATACTTGTCATAATGTAGGGGCGGGCACTATACTTTGTGTGATAAACACGGTGTACGATGGAACATGGTTTGGATTATGAATATATAGTTAGTACATCAAATGTACTATTATTTGGAATCAACATCAAGTGCATTCAAAAATAGAATTGAGTTCATGTAGTACACATAGTTCATATCTATCTCTATAGTAATCATGTGGTGTGTTATTAAGGTAATACACGAATGATGGTTGAAGTTAGCAACAATCATGATTGTAGATTCTTATTGAAATAGAGAAACGAATTCAAATTTAGTTCAATTGCAGCGGTAGTATAGACATTTGGAATGCACTAAAATGTTGGTATGAGTAGGTTACATGCATTATACAAGAAAGCGAAAAAATTTAATCGGACATAACATGGATTCATACTCCTCCTTCCATCTATATAGGGCGTAATGAGATTTTTAAGACCGCCTTTGACTATTGACAAGATTAATAGTACATGACATGCACAATGTGAAAATTATATCATTGAAAGAACCTTTCACAGACGAAGTTAACGGTGTGCTTTGTGTAAGTTGCATGTCATATATCATTGCTCTAATATTAGGTCAAAGTTAGCATCGAAAAACGCATTAGGCCCTATATAGATGGAAGGATGGAGTAGATTTGAATAGCATTTGTATAGTAAAACGGTGTCAGGACCCCGATTCCAAGTCACATCGATCTAGCCGGTAACACCTCATATCACTTTGCGGCCTCACGCACGGTATTCCCACAAGTGTCACCTTACCATGACCCAGGACCGTTTGCGCCTTTTGGCTCACGAATATGATAGTGTCGCTAGCATCCATATGACAGAGAACCCGGGCCGACATGGCTAGTCGTGAACCCAAAGCGCCACTAACCCATGGGGACAAGCATACATGAATCACATCGAGCATGTCGGTCAAGCGTGTGAATCCGGGCTGTAGCACTGGCTAACAGGACTCAGGAACCCAGTGCTGTAGCAGGCTAGGCAGACTCCAGATGTCACCGCGTGACATTTCCCGAAGGACGAACCACAGAACAAAGTGAAACACATGCCGGCCAGTCAAGTGTCCCGAGAAGTAGTCTTGGGCTAGCGGGACTCCGTGAACTGGCTGTAGCGGACTACTATGGCTCAAGGAAGCACTAGACTACATTTCCCCATAAGAGAGGCTGCCAAGGATAAACAACTAGATTGTTGGATGCCACACATACCAAGCATTTAAAACATACACACAATATGCTCGATATGTGTAAATACAACATGGCATCACAACATAAGTCTACGACTCAAGTATTTATTCATTAGGCTCCGAGGAGCGAGATATTACAAACATGGGTCTCATGATCCAACATTCGGAGCATTCAAATCAAAGCACACGCGGAAGCTTAACATGTCTGAGTACAGACATCTACAAATGAAAAAGGCTGAGAAGCCTGACTATCTACCAGATCCTGCCGAGGGCACAAGATCGTAGCTGAGGTATCAAGCTAAGCGTTGAAGTCCATGCGGAACTACTAGCGAGACTGAAGTCTCTCTGCAAAACATAAAATAAGCAAACGTGAGTACAAATGTACTCAGCAAGACTTACATCAGAACTAACTACATATGCATCATTATCAACAAAGGGGTTGTGGGGTTTAACTGCAGCAAGCCAGCTTTGACTCGGTGGCTATCCTAAACTACGACTACAAGTAACTCTTTTGAGGTGGCACACACGAGTCCACATATTCACCATATCAATACACCACTATGGATTCGCTCCCGTCTCCCTACGAGAACGCCATCCATAGCACTCACGCTTATCTTGCGTATTTTAGAGTATCCACTTTCACTTGTCTATGAACTGTTATAGGCAACCCAGAAGTCCTTTACCGTGGACACGACTATTCAAATAGATCATATTAACCCTGCAGGGGTGTACTTCTTCACACACGCTCTCGCCACTTACCACCATGTACACGTCATGTATCTCGGCAACCTTCAAGCGGAAGCTTTGGCGAGGTGTCGCCACGGCCTACCTAAACACTCAAGTCCCTAGTGCAGGTTTATCGCCTATTCGGGTTCCATCCGCAGGAGTCCGCCGAGGTTTCCACTAACGGCCCCGAACGATGTGTGCAGGATTCCCGAGACAACAACGGGCGCTTTCGGACACCGGCCACGGTGTATCTACCGCATCATAGCTCACCCCTAGGGTCAGCGCTTCATACGACCTCCAACACATATCCTACAAACACGAGAAACTAGTTGCAACTCCTGGACAGAGAACAAGGGTGGTTAAGAAGCCGAGAGGGTCCATTGGTTTTGGGCCCAATGTGTGGTAGTAACTGTTTCATGGATCACAAACACAGAACTCAGTTCCTGAGGACGGCTTCAATGAGACAACCCACCATGTACTCCTACATGGCCTCTCACCGCTACCTTTACCAAATCGTGTTCACACACTTAGCTCACACACGTGGGACATGTTCACACACCATTCTAATTCATTCCCGATGAATCGACCTGACTCAACTCTAAGCGATAGCAGGCATGACAAACAAGCATGAATGAGTAGGCATAACAGGCTCAAACAACTCCTACTCATGCTAGTGGGTTTCATCTAGTTCTTGTGGAATGACAGGTCATGCAGAGGATAAAGGGTTCAGCTACCGCAGCAAGTAATGATGAATCATTGTTGTCCTAATGCAGTAAAAGAGAGCAGGAGCGAGAGAGTGGGATTGTATCGGAATGAACAAGGGGTTTTGCTTGCACGCACTTCAAGATAATATAGTTCTTCATCGGTGTCATCGAACTCATCGTCGGTACAACGTCTACCGACGGGGGGGGGGGGGACAACACCGGCAACAAAGAGAAAACACAATCAATGCAATGCAACAATTTGATGCATGAATGTGACATGGCAATATGCTGTGATTTGAGCTAATGCAACAGAAAGTCATTTTGATTGAAGTGGAATTCAAAACTAGATCAAATTCCAACTCCAAATCTATTATCAAATTTGTCCTAATCATGTTTCATCCTAAACAGTGAGGTAACTTTCTCAAACATGCATGAAAATGATACAGATGGATAGGTTGCATTTTTCTGATAATTTTTCATATATAACTTATTTCATTTGGAGCTACGGTTAAATTACTATGAATTTTTGAAGTTAGCACTATTTTCTGGAATTTCCTGAATCGAAATAAATCCAGAAAATACATATTGCATCAGCATGACATCACCCTGATGTCAGCAGGTCAACTGGCACCTCCAGGTCAAACCTGACCAGTGGGGTCCACTAGTCAGTGACTGGGGCTGGTTAGTGACACAGTCAGGTGGGTTCGGTCAATGCCCACGTCAGCAAAGTCAACATGACATGTGGGGCCAGTCAACAGCCCTGTCAGCGCGGTCAAAACTGACGCGTGGGGCCTCTGTGGTTAGTTAAACATAACAAGAAATAAACTAAGATTAATTATGGGCGTGGGGCCCATATGTCAGTGAGAGACGGGGCCAATTAGCACGGTCATTAGCGCTAATTAAGCGACACGTTGACTTCGCCGGAGTTCGGCCGGCGACGACCAAAACCGTGGCGGGAGCTCTCCAGAGTGGCGCTACGGGCGACGGCTGGACGTGCGAAGGCCACCAGTAGGTAGCCCGCGCTCGACCGCGTCCAGCAGAGCAGTCGGGAGGCCTCAGGGTCACCGGGGACGACGGACACGTCCACGGAGGCGGTGGCCGGAGCTCGGGTGAGCTCGAGGTCGAGGCCGCAGCGGCCTTGGCGATGCGGGGTTATCACCTACGGCTTCTACGCGGTGCGGCGAGGACATTGGACGCATGCCTGGGATCGATTGGTCACCAGAGCTTCATCGCCGGCGAGCTTTGGCAGCGACGCTATCGGGTGAGAGTGGCGCGGTGGCTGTGGCATGCTAGAGAGAAAACGGAGAGGGGGAGGATGATCAGGGGCTCACGGGGAGTGCAATGGTGGCCTCGCGTGCTCGGGGAGGCACCGGGGCGAGCGGGGCGGCGAGAGGGATCTCCGGCGGCCGGCGACGAAGTTGATGAAGATGGCGGCGTCGCAGGGCCTCCGGCGAGGCGTGGCTGGACGGAGAGGACGAGGGAGGTGCAGCAATGCTCATGGGCACGTCTGGGAGGCGAAGGGAGCACGGAGGCTACCGGAACGGCAAGCGGCGCGACGAGCTCCACTCGGGTGTGCTCGGGAGAGGGAGCAGAGGGCGAGGGAGAGAGCAGAGAGTGAGGGAGAGGAGCGAGGGGCCACGGGGCGTCTCCGTGGCGTCGCTAGAAAGCCCGGGGAGGAAGCAGGAGGTGGCCAGGGGTGAGCCTTGACAAATGAGCTGCTCCCATGGCGGGAGGAAGACGACGCGGTGGGGTGGTGGGCTGGGCTCTCTTCGGTGCCGGGCCACAGCTGGGCCGACTAGGTGGGCTGCACAGTGAGGCCAGGTAAGTTTCTGCTTTTCTCTTTTATTTCTGTTTTCTAATTCTTCTGCAACTTTAGGGCTTTTATTAAAATACTAAAACTAACTCAAAAATCATGAAACTGCTCAAGGCTACTGTTTGGAATATTTCCAACAGTAAAGATTTTAGTTCATGATTATTTGAGCATTTAAAATATTTTATAGCATTTAAATGCCCAAATGAAAATAACTAATGATTTAATCCAGTGACCCTCTGTTGTCCTAGAAAAGTGTGCACCATTTTTGTTAGAGGTTCTAGACCAAGGCAAAGATGATGAACATTTTAGAAGGGCATTTTGGGTTCATTGGAAAAGATTTTAGTAAACCCTAGTTGGTTTAAGGGGGGGGGGGTGCTGGGGGTTCTGTCATCCCCATTTCAAGTTTCTTTAAATTTAAACATGTTGCATGAATGCTTATGCAGAGTCAAGCAAGGACTAAGCTAGGTCTGTGACAAACGGGGCAAGACTCTCTCTTTGTGTGGTGTGAATAGTTATATTTTTTTGTTTTCTTTTTGGTTGAGGGAAGTGCGAATTGATTTGGTGCATTACAAGTACAATATTACTACGTTAGGCTTATCCTAAAATTCAACCCGCGTCTTTTATATCCGAAAATTCAGATATCGTGCTCCCAAAACTGGCGCTTTCACAACCCGCGCTTTGCTATCCTGAAATTACAGCGCGTTAAAACTCCCTCCACCTGCCAAATCCCGACACGCGAAATCCCCTTCTAACCACGAGCGAAGGGCTGCTAGTTCAAATCGGTGGGGGGTACTTTTGTAACACGCCCTACATTTTGGACAAGCGCGTCCCAAAGTCATGCTTCACCCCCTCCCATCGCCCCCTTTTCGCCATTCGAAATCCCAGGCCGCCATAACCTCTCCGCTCCAGCCACGAAACCCCACCCTCCTCCGTCCGCCACGTCACCGCTGCCCGGCCGGAGCCTCTTCCCAGACGACGTCGTCCACCGCAACAGCTCGACGTCCCTCGTCCACCTCCCGGATGAGGATCCGTCATCCGCTGGTTCAGCCGCCCCGTCCTCCACCTCTAAGGAGCTGCTCTGATGATCGCCTCGTCTATCGCGGCTGCTCCATCCCCATAGCGCCTCCTTAACCTGCTCCACCGGAACCGCAGCATCCTCACCGACTCCTCGGACGAAGCCGAGGCCTACTCGGCGCCACCAAATAGGTTGTACACTCATCACATCGCACCTTCTCCTTAAATCAACCTCCTGGCGCCCACGGTGCTCCATCCCGCACCCCCATGGAGCGGCTACCTTGAAGCCGGCGCCGCGGGCGAAATCGCCACGGCGGCTCTCCCCAGTGCGAGGCCCCTTCGGCGACGGCGTCCATACCAGCCAGATCAGCTGCTGCTGCTCCGGCTCTCGCTCGCTCGCTTGCGCTACTACTGCTGCTCTGGCTCTCGCTCGATCGCTCGTTCGCCTAGCTGCTACTGCTGCTGCTCTCCCCCTCGCTCGTGCTGCTGCTCTGCTCCGGTTAAGCCACACTTCAGTCGACTGAATCGACTTTTGGGTCATCGATTTTCAGGGTTGGGGGCTCGCGGAGTTAAGGAAGAACAACTGCAGCTGGGACGGGGCTCACGGAGAGGTACCCCACTATCTATCTTAGGGTTCAGGGTGGGGGCGGGGCCTAGAGGGTTGGCAGGGCGCGGCGAAGTTTGTTTCGGGTGGCGGGCGGTGCTTTGGGCTGGCGGTTCGGCCGGTGGTGGCTGGTGGCTCAGGGGGGGTGCAGGTTGAAGATGAACTGCAGGCCCTCCCTAAACTACAGTAGCATTTAGATTCCACAGTAAATTTCAGTTTCGACAGTTAATTTCAGAGTCAACAGTTTTTACCTCATCTGTTGTAGTCAGGTGGTTTTTGGTGATGTTAATTTTACATCCATTTTACATCATCTATTGGAGATGCTATTAGAATCCCACTTGACATTGATGATGTCTATGTTGTGCTGCTTCAGCCTTGACGTCCTACGGCTCACCGGAGCTGCTCCAACGACAGAACGATCCATCACAATGTGAGCAGTGCCACGGGCGCCGTCTCTGATTCCTCGATCTTCCTCCACACCTCCGACAACCACCTCTGCCTCAACTGCTTCAATGACCAACCCAATGATGCCGAGGTCGACACGGCTACGGCAAAGTGGTTGTACACTTGTTGCATCACTTATTACTATACATTCACGTCGATCCATTAGGGCTATTTTGGTTCAACGGAAAAACATAGGAATAGGGAATTTTCCAATGGCACTCTACTATTCAATTATTCATGCATTTTGTTGAAAGGAATGAAGCAAAACATCCACCTAGACCTACTTTTCAAAATCCTATGCATTAAAACAAGACCAAGTGCATTAGTGCCAGAATAACATTCTAACAGTACATGCTTTCATATGGTTTCACTTTATTTTGGCCATGTTTCTTTGCATTCCTCTGCTCTTCCAATTCCTGTAAACAAAACACCCAAGTTGACAGAAATCCTGTGTTTACAAATGCTCCGTTTACCATGTGCATTTTCCTATCCTATTCTGGTGTATTTCCTATCCCTGCGTTTTAAGAATCATGCAAGCCAAATGAGCCCTTACAGAATTACTTCAGTTACAGGTACGTGTCGAAGGGAACTTTGTGTGGTTTTTCCTGCTCCTACTGCGACGTCGTCAACCTCACCTGAGCTGCTCCATCGACAGAAGCATCCACCAAACTAGACATCACGACTCCTAACCGTCTTTCACCGCCTCAGATCTCCTTCCCTGCTGCCGGCACCCACCGCAACGGCATCACCATCATCGACTCAGCAGATGAACCTGAGGAGTACACGGGTCCACAAGAGAGTTCGCACTCTTTTGTTTCTGCTTATGTTATGCATTTCTTAAACTTACCTGCTACTTTATCGTCCTGTTCAGCTCTTGGACTCCCAAGTCAGGTCCAAATTAATGTTAAAACTTGAGTTCTAAATTAGTTGTGGGGCACATATCGAGGCAACAATGAATAGTATGCCTGTCTAATATCTGGTTCACCTAGGGTATGCCTATGTTGTTCATCTTGGGTGGGAAACAAATAGTAGAGCAATCATCATCTGTCTTTTTATTAATTTAAAGCAATCATCAGTCTGCTATTATTACTTTTGGATCCATCCACTGGTTGTTACCATCACTCTAAATTTCTGCATGCTCTCCTTACATAATCTCACCATATGTTTCCTTATGCATGTCAGATATTGTACACAGTCATGCTGAACATGTAGAGAAAAAGAGAAGAGTTTTGCGCAGCAATACAATGTCATGCAGACATCGCTCCATGGTGGGTTCAGCGGCAAACCCTCCCACCCCTCTCCAGTTGTAATCCGAGGAAGATATCTGTTACGAGGCGGATTCTGACGCCGTGACCACTCCTATTTACCCCCCAAGGTGTTTGCTCTACCTTGGCATGATGATGTTAGTCATATCATGCATATGTTGCCTTGCAGTGCCTACTTGTAAGTGCATCTAGTGCCCCTTAGTGATTTTGGTGTATTGAAGACTTATAGGTTTAGGGACTAATGTGTCTATGAGTGTACACAGGTCTATAAGTCTATGAGGAGTTTGATATTTACAGAGAAAGTCGACCCCTAAAAATGAAGTTCTTCGACTGAAGACTTTGGTATTCTGAATACTTTCTGAAGACTTTGAAAGTGAAGAAATTGGTGAGACCTTGAAGACTTGGTATTCATTTGAGGAACATGAAGCGTGAAGACTTTTGTTTTCGTTGTTTTGTTTTCTCTTTCTTAAGTCATAGGAAACACCGTACTGTTAAAGGGGGTCGAGGAAATACTAAGGAAAAATTTCCATGTGATGCTCAACTCAAAATCCTACACCTACCAATCCCTTGAGTGAAGCCTTTGGAAATCTCATACAGCTCAGTCAATTTCTTGAAAGGATGTAGACGAAGTTCTTACAGTCGTTGAGAATTTGTCTGACCGAGGAGTTAGGAATTCGCCAGATCGGATTGCCTACACAGTGAGGAACATGATAGCTGAGGAATTTGAGAGTCAAATTTCCGACCTTTCTTTGTGCGCTGGCCTGTCCCAAAATATCTTATCCACATAACGGTCATATCATTGAAGCGCATTTATGTCTTTTCATGCGGGCTGCTCCTAGGCTATAAATAGCCGCCCCTACAACCACTAGCTAGTTGGCTGCTCGAGAGAACTTGACACTTGTCATTTGAGAGCAACCCATCCTCCGAGGTCTTTGAGCGAAAATCATCGAGTGAGGAAAACCCAAAACCAAACACCTACAAACCCGTAATGATTGAGCATCATGAAGAGATTGATCCTGCGTGGATCGGCGCTTATTACCTTTGAAGACTGTGGTTCTTCCAGACGGTTAGGCGTCATGGTCTAGAGCATCAAGAGGAATTTTGGATCGCCGAGTGACCGAGTCTGTGAAGGTTTGGAAGTCGCTGAAGACTTACCACGAGTGATTGGACGAGGTCTCATGTGACCTTATTTCAAGGAGAATCTGGTGAGGACTTGGTGTCTGAGCTGCGAGCTCGGTGATCGGGTGTTCGGACTGTGTGTCCTCGAGTTTAAATACTCACCGCTCCAACCGCACGTTACAACCGAGATAGCAGTTGGAACTGGTCTACCAAATCATTGTCTTCACCAACCTTCTCGGTTCTATTTCCTCAACTCTTTCATTTCCTCATTCTTTGTGTTGAGTGTTTGTTCAGATCTGTGTTTGAAGACTTTGGCTGAAGTCTTTCTCAATTTCCTCAGTTCAATTTCTTCAGTCTGTTTGTCTTCATCTTGTGTTATCATGTGATTACGCTTTCTGTACTCTGTGATTGTCTTCATTTCGTCATGATGACCATGCCTGTATTCTGTTATGCTTACTTCTGAGTACTTATTCCGCTGCAAGTAGTTCTTCGCTTAGGAATTTCCTCACCAGCAAATTCGTCAGTGAAGAATTCATAAAAATCGCCTATTCACCCCCCCTCTAGTCGATATAACGCACTTTCACTACTTTTGACATCATATATGTCATTTGCTTAGTTTAGACATGTTCTGTAATGCCACCTGTTTAGTTTCTATATCATATATGGGAATTATGCAGTCTCGTGTCTTTTAGCCAGCCATAATATATGTGAAATGTGCAATGCCATCCTGTTAAACCAGACATCATATATTTGAATGATATCTTGCCCATCCTTTTCTTCATTATATTTCCATTTGTTGACAATGTTTGTACATTAAACTACTCTTCCCGTGAATCAGCTATTTGGGTGGGAGATGGAAAAATTTGGAGTGAAAACAAGGCCTTGAGCGAGCAGTGCTACAGCCAAGCAGATCTCTTGTTAGGTCCCGATAGCTCCTCAGAGCTTGATTCAGAGACAGATGACCAGTCCTATTCCCCCACTGAGGTGTATGCTTTAACTTGGCACGGTTATACTGCTCATATCATGCATACGGTGTCTTGCATTGCATAGTTTAGACATCATATACACAATATTCAACACCATGTTCTTAGTTCAGACATCATATCGAATGCCCTATGTTTAGCATATAAATCACATATGTGAATTAAATGATGAGATCCTAATTACTTAGATAACATGTAGGTGACTTATGTCATGCGATCCTGTTTAGTTATTCATCATATCTTTGAATTATGTTATGCTATGCTATCTAGTTTAGATAGACATCATATATGTGAAATTATGTCATGCTATCCGTTTTAGTTAAACAATATACATGTAAACTATTTCATGCCCTATTTTTTCCACAGTATCTATTGCATCTGTCTCTCATACAATGTCTGTACATTCAACTATGTTTCCTGTTTATCAGCCATTTGAATTGGAGCGGGTGATGCCAGTATCTAGCGGAATAAAAACACGGTCTTCAAATAAAACAGTGCTACCTCTTGGTGGAGATAGCACCCCGGTTGTACATGCACAAGAACCATCCCTACCACACATAACCTAAACTCTCGCAGATTGTACCCCTACTGCAATGGACAGAGAACCAGCTTCACCCAATCTAACCCCAACCCCAACCGATAGTAACCCAGTTCCTGTTGACACAGCACCATCTCCACCACAGAGCTCCCAAACAATAACAGTTCGTAAGGCAGCTCCAGTGCCCAAAGGGCCAGTACTATCACGGCGAACCCCAACTCCATCAGTTAGCACGCCTATTCCTGTGGAGGAAGCACAACCAGCTAGTCATAGTTTAGCATCTATCGCATTTTATGTTGTTAAATTGTATGTGCGTATCCTCCCATCTTGGAAATATTATACTGAAGATGAAGGAAAATTCCATTTGCAGGTGTTTGTCCAGGAGTCATGTGTAAGTAATGTTATTCATGGGAATTACTTTGCTTCGTCCCATACATCCTACCTCCATGATGGTTATAATACAACAAATTTTCCCATTTTTCTCTATAGAGAAGGACCGATTTGGAAACTCAGGATGAGGTAACATGTGCTAATACCTCTGCTATCTTCAAGAATGCTTGGTGGTAGTATCGGAATTACCTGAAGAAAACGTACTTCATTGGCAAAGAAACTCATCAAATTCCCTTACGTTCTCCTGAGACACATTCTTTGGGCGATGATTTGGGAACGCCTTGTTCATCTTGGTCCCGAACCAAGAATGTGGTAAGGTCTATGAGCTCATTTTCTATTTTTAAGTATTATATTCTTGCGTCTTACTGTACTCTGTTCATGTAGAACATGTGCCTAAACCTGAAGAACAACTGTTCTAATTTAAGATTCCATTGCTATCATAGTTCAAAAAAGCTCTAGGCGTTAATTGTGCGTTTTGCCACCGCCTTGCGCTTTACTGACCAAAGCGCATGCTTATGCGCAGTTATGCATAGATTAAGCGTAGTTATGCGCAATGCGTTTTGCCAACGCCTAGAGCCTAGGCACGCTTAAGCGCTCGCTTAGGCGCGCCTTTTTTAACTATGATTGCTTTGCTCTTGTATAACTGTATTTACTGATGCAAACTTTTTTTTAAATTGAAGGATCCAATCAAAACTCCAATGGCACAGCAGGTATGTTCACGCATGTTTCTTTAACAGGTTTGCTCTTATCAATAGCTCTTTTGATTTCAATTTCAGTAGTGTATCTAGTTGACTTTCATATCATTCACATTACTAGCATCACAACAGAGCCAATAGTGTTGTTGTACATGTAGACCCGTGGTACCCATGTGAAATCTTGGTGTGCCATGTAGTTTCCCACGCTTTGTATTCTTTCACTGCTGCTTTGTCTTGAACTGATATGATTTGAACCGTGTCTCTAGTTTGATTTGGCAAGACAATGCAGTGACCGTAGGACATAGATATATGTTTGTTTGATGCTTTTATTATGTACTAGTACTTGGCAATAGAAGACTTGGTAGTTTAATCCTGTCCACCTTACTAATGAACTGGTTCACCGAAATGAGTTTCATATACTAGTACATGCTAAACTTGTTATGTGTCTACTTGTTTCTTCTTTTAGAATGCTGACAGAATATTGGGGAAGAGTGCCTTCTTAAGCAATGGTAAAGGAAGTAATGCAGATAAGGTTAAGGATAGTGACACATCCTTGTTGGTCTCCAACAAAGCTGATAAAACAGCTAAGGAAGACTATCTTGAAGACAGCGAGACAACCCCAAAGTCATGTCTTGGTTTAGTGTTCGAGTTACTGGCTACTACCGCTTGCACAAGCTATTCAAACTCACTGTCTGAATTAGTTTGGTTTCTTGAGTCTCAACTACAAGCTGAAAGACATCGATCAGCTGTGCTGCGACAAGAAGCGGAAGGACTGCGGAAGTCCCTGGAGCATTCAGATGCATACTTTCTGGTGCAACAGCAAGCATTGGAGGATTTTATCGCCAAACAGGACAAAGCTAATCAGCTTGCTAAGCTTATTTACAGCATGGTGGATACCCAGGATAATGTTTCTTGAGCTCTTCTGAAGTTGTTTCAGTTATGCTCGTGTTTTGCTGCCGCATTTATTTGCACTGGTGGCCAACTTTGACGGTCAGTGTATGTAATATGCTGCTTCGTTCCCTATATTTGCACTGGTGGCGAACTTTGATGCCCAGTTGATGTAATATGTGTAATAGCGGTAATAGGCTAGCCTTAATTGCTTGCTTATTTATTTCCTCATTGTCTTGTTTAGTTGTTTGCTTGTAGTCACTGCAGTTCTTTTTGTGTGTTTTTCTAGTGGCCACAATAGCCTATTTTTGGTAACTAGGCCAAAATAATCATGCCAATACACGGACTGTTGTAACCATGGGCCTCCTGCAGGCCGTATGATCCGTGGGCCTTCGTCCGGCCGTAGGATCCATTGGCCTTCTATACGGGCCGTAGGATCCATCGGCCTTCTATTCGGGCCTTAGGGTCCATGGGCCTTCTACGGGGCGTAGGGTCCATGGGCCTTCTACGGGCCGTACGACCCATGGGCCTTCTACGGGCCGTGGATCCAAAGGGCCTTCTACGGGGCGTATCATCATTTCGCCAATCATGGGCCGTACAATTCGTGGTCCATAACGGGCCGTATTTGATAACTCTATGAAAACAGCCCAACGGGTTTTTTTTTGACATGAAAACGGCCCAACGTATTAACGGTCCGCAAACGGGCCGACTGTAACGACGGGCTGAATTTGGCCCTAAGCGTAAAATGACGATGAACGGCGTATGTAACGAATCTGCAAATGAGCCCAAGAATCAATGGGCCCTGAGAAGGCCGAAAGATAACTTGGGCTGGAAACGGCCCAATAGAATAACAGGCCGTTAATGGGTATAAAGTGATACACTGTTCATTACGGGTCAGTTTCACCATGGACCGTTAATGGGCAAATAGTTACAAAGGGCCTCATATGGGCCGAAAGAAGTCATGGGCCACACATGGGCCGGAAGTTAAAACAGGCTGGAATCATATTGGACGGCCCACATGACACTACTGGGCCTAATTCCGATAGGGCGTAACGGGCCCTGGGTTAGCGGGCTGTAAATGGGCTATATGCGAATAGGCCGTTAACAGGCTTTCCGTGGGCCGGCCCGCCACCTTTTGACCAAGTCAAATGGGCCGGCCTTTTCACAGGAATTGGCCTCTGTTGGGCCATGCCACGTGTCACCGTATCATAGGCGCCTTCGGTCCAATGAGCGGATGACATCTGTTCCAACGGTGAGCCGACAGGTGTTTCCTCCAGCCAATGATGATTTTACACGTGAAAAATCCCCATTGGTTGGGGCTGTTAACGGATTATCGGATCCAAAACCCGACCCGATAGCTTAACGGCGTTCCGTTACGGTGGATGCCATGTGTCGGTCACCCTTGACGAAAGCACTTCTGTGACGCGGGATTTATCGTTATGGAAGTGGACACTTCCGTGATGATAATTTTGGTAATGTCATGGAACACTTCTACGACAGCACAGGTATGACTATCTTGATTCTGTCATAAATTTGTCATGGATGCACATGCATGACAAAAAACGCGACCTACTGTGACAAACACGTATCATCACGGAAGTGTATTTTTTTTGTAGTGATACGTTCATCCAATATATCAATTTTTACCTCTCGACCATTTCGAGACTCCTCATCACGTCCGTGATCTCATCCGGGACTCCGAACAAACTTCGGTCATCAAAACAGATAACTGATAATACAAATCGTCATCGAACGTTAAGCGTGCGGACCCTATGGGTTCAAGAACTATGTAGACATGACCGAGACACATCACCGGTCAATAACCAATAGCGGAACCTGGATGCTCATATTGGCTCCTACATATTCTACGATGATCTTTATCGGTCAAACCGCATAACAACATACGTTATTACCTTTGTCATCGATATGTTACTTGCCCGAGATTCGATCGTCGGTATCATCATACCTAGTTCAATCTCGTTACCGGCAAGTCTCTTTACTCGTTCCGTAATGCATCATACTGTAACTAACTCATTAGTCACATTGATTGCAAGGCTTATAGTGATGTGCATTACCGCGAGGGCCCAGAGATACCTCTCCGATACACTGAGTGACAGACCCTAATCTTGATCTATGCCAACTCAACAAAAACCTTCCGAGACACCTGTAGAGCATCTTTATTATCACCCAGTTATGTTGTGACGTTTGATAGCACACAAAGTGTTCCACCGGTATTCGGGAGTTGCATAATCTCATAGTCAGAGGAATATGTATAAGTCATGAAGAAAGCAATATCAATAAAACTAAATGATCATTATGCTAAGCTAACGGATGGGTCTTGTCCACCATATCATTCTCCTAATGATGTGATCCCGTTCAACAAATGACAACACATGTCTATGGTTAGGAAATTTAACCATCTTTGATTAATGAGCTACTCTAGTAGAGGCTTACTAGGGACACGGTGTTTTGTCTATGTATCCACACATGTATCAAGTTTCCGGTTAATAAAATTCTAGCATGAATCATAAACATTTATCATGGTATAAGGAAATATAAAATAACAAGTTTATTATTGCCTCTAGGGCATATTTCCTTCATATGCAACCACCGACGCAGAAATTTCCCCACATAAATATGTGTTGATTTGCGGATAAGACAGAATTACACCGCAAAAGGCCCACCAAATAACCACATTATAAATAAACATAAAATACACTCTATCATGTCCCCCACCAAACTAAATATTCCATTAGTTTCAAAATATAATGGTTATTAGTTTTTTAGAAAGTCAAATTTCTTTAACTTTAACCAAGTTCAGTGCCAAACATCCACAATATTAAACAAAAAATAAGGAATTTTTTTGACTATTTACTTTGAGGCAACAACCCCACAGTCCTTTATTGATCACCCACAGTTCAAAAGAATAAGTTACCAAAGTATTTACAAAACAAAAAAAGCCTCACCTTTTTACAAAAGAAACTCACCTAGATACAAGAAACTATACAAGCCTATGGAAGGCCCTGAATCCAGCCAAGAAGCTTTGGTTTGACGCTATCCTTTACCCTATGGACTAACAAGGAGATATCATGAATGAATAGACATCTCCAAGAGCTGAAGAAGGGTCTAGTATGCCTGAAGGTTTTCCCATTGCGTGTGATCCAAATACACCAAGAAGTAGTTAGGAAAACCTTAAAAAAGAAAGGATGGCCAAAGCTGTTCTTGGCATGGAGTAAGCAATCTCCAATGTCTCCCCGGCGCGACCAATCAATCTGCAAATAGTTCCACACTCTGATGATGAAGTTACATGTAAGAAAAGGTGGATCCTATCCTCATAGCTCCTGGCAGGACACATGACACAAATATTGTCCTCATCAGGGTTCCTCCAATGACATCGAACCAGCATATCCTTTGTGTTGAGTCTATCAAAGAACAACAACCAAGAAAAACATTTAATCTTCATTGTGCATTTTCTCTTCCAAAGCCATTTACATGGAGGGATGACAGGCAGGTGTCTGTGCACGAGCGTGTAATAACTCTTTGCAGAATAGTCTCCCTTGTCCATCCAACCCCAGACACCATTTTCCATGGGATCACGTTGCAGATCAGATATCCACACCTGAAGACACTCCAGTTGAACAACAACAACTTGGGAAATGGGCAGGTTAAACAAGGAAGAGACCTCAGTAGTTGAAAAGAACTCTGCCATAGAAATCTTATCATCAATAGCATAAGAGAATAAGTGTGGCAATCTATCACGAAGAGGGCGGGCAGACCCTCCCACATGCCAACCATCAGACCACAACAGCATAGAGCCAATCTGAAAACATCCTTCCACCAGAACGAGCCACATAGGATTGTAGCTTGAGGAACTACACCGTGGTAGTATGAGTCCCAAATCAGTGACACCCAAGGAATATCAGCTTTGTTAAAGAATTTATGAAGGTGCTTTATCAAAAGAGCCTGATTATGCAAGTGAAGATTATCACTCCAAGACCACCATTTTGCTTTGGTCTGCATACCATGTCCCAAGGTGCAAGGAATTGCCTAGGTGTATCAGAGTTACCTCGCCAAAGGCACTGCCTCTCAACCCTCTCAAGTTGCTTGATTATACCCAAAGGTATGTCCAACGAGCAAAGAAAGTAGATGGGCAAAGATGATAAAACAGAAGTTAAGAGATGAAGTCTGGAACCCTGGTTTAACATAGCAGAGCTAGCAGTCAGGTGCCTTTCCATTTGATCGACCAGTGGCATAAGATCTTGAATCCTAGGCTTAGTTGTCCCCATTGGAAGTCCAAGGTAAGTGAAAGGAAGAGTTCCTATAGAGCATCCAAACACTGAAGCTAGCCTGGTTGCATCTTCATCATTGCCATTAAGAGGGACCATCATTGATTTGTGAAAATTGACCTTCAAACAAATGGAAGCATAGAAGACATGCAGCATATCCTTGATAACAATCAGTTGGGACTCATCAGCAGGCAGCAACATTATTGTATCATCTGCATATTGGATGATAGGAAAGTTCTGATCGTTAGAGGGGATTGGAAGAGAGATGATCCCATCATGCAACATTTTATTGACTACAGATTGTAGCAAGTCAGCTGCAAGCACAAAAAGCAGTGGAGAGAAGGGATCTCCCTGCCTCACTCCCCTCTTGCAGTGAAACTGCTTCCCTGGCACCCCATTGAGCAAAATAGAGGATGAACCAGAAGACAAAATCTCCCTGACCCACCCAATCCAATGTTCATTAAAACCCTTGGCTTTCAGAATTTGCAAGATGGCATCAATCTCAATGGTATCAAAGGCTTTAGAAAAATCAAGCTTCAAGGTTAGAATATTTCTTTCATGATGAACCTAATGAAACCAATTTGATATTATTTAATTTATATATTTATTTACAAATTTGATCAAACTTAAAAGAGGTTTGACTTTTCACAAGAGCAGTCCACCTTATATTTTGAAAAAGAGCGAGTAATTGTTTTTAAAGAATCCCAACAACACCAACGCGCAACAAAGCGCGCTCAATCCTTCTAGTACCGTAACAACGCCCCTCTCGACATTATTATGACCAGGACAGTTCTACCACTAGTGATCTAGGGGATCTTGAGATCGATAGGAATCATGATGCATGGGGTTAACCACAAGGTGCACATCGTCGTAATTATCTATCAGTCCCTGTAATATATGGTCTGTGGTCTTAAGGCAACGCCATCCATCAAAACAAACACACAAAGCGATCGTGGACAACGGTAGCATAGCCGGGCATCTAAACATCATGGTAGTGCATGTGTGCTATACACTGGTGGTGCAACGACGTCCTATACAAACGGTTTTTACCCTCTTTGTGCAACAGAGTTTGAAACCGTTGCTTGCTTGTGTGTGCGATAGGGGTGGTCCATCCCACACGACCCAGAAAACGTCTGTGATAGCTCCTCCAGCCACACACGCTTAGCGCATATGCTCGTGTGCGATTAGGGGAGCTAACACGGATGATTTCGTCGGGCAAGCCATGTGAGATCGTGTTGTCATCCCACAAAGTAAGCATGGAACAGAAGTTTGTGTTGGCAGACTGCATCACACACAACTTTCTGTATAGCCTCGTCTGTGATAGATGGAGCGATTACAGGCGCTCTGCCTCAGTTGAGCATTTGCATTATTCAAGTCTATCACACATGATTTGGTGAAGATAAATGTATGACATTGGGCTATGCATCACACACACTTTTACCGCTAGATACGTTTGTAAAGTGCCATGACACAGTTAGCAGGATTATTAGTTTACTATGAATACTCCTAGTATTAAGAAAATTCACATTTCATATCAAAGAGTTGTTTACCACTTTAATATCAGACACAAAAATATATTATAACATCACAGTATGATAGCTACGTCTCAACATCACAGTACCTCATATAGCTAGTTCACCTTCATAATCACAAAGTATGTTGAGCACAATATTAGGACAATGTATTCATTAATTTCCCAAATCGGCTTATGTATGTTGGTGGATGCATGCATAATCAGCCAAATTCGTCTTCTTCAGCTATGCTATCAGTTCTTTAAGAGCCTATTTTGCACTGCCCAACTAGGAAAGTGCTTCATCCTTCTCAAACACCATCTCAGCAAAGCCTAATTTTAAAAATCTGAGCTAGCTCATTCTCCATCTTCCTCCTTTTTCCCGTATCTTGAAATACTCTTCAGCGCTAACAATATTTTCTCTAAGCCTATCTCTATTCTCTTCCTCATACATGCTCCAAGGCTTTGCTAGGAACATCTTTAAAGACTGTGGCCACTCTTGATCAACACATTCGAAGTAAGAACACTTCCGCTCATCCTCTAATATTTAAAAGTAAATCAGTTACAATTATAGGAAAAAATGACTTTCTAGCAACTTAGAAAATCATCACATACATATTTTAAAAATTTGAAGAAACACATTAATTATGACATATCTTCTAAAAAAGTTTAACATGCAAATGAATTAATTGCTACTGAGACAACAACCAAATTTCGGAACATCACAAGCTATAATTAACGGCAACAATGCTACAAGTTCTTAGTCGTGCATAGTAACAAATTGACCATTTTATGAGGAGGCTAGATATAACTACAACAGCACAGTGAAAGTGTTTGAATGACATCAAAAAATAATACCAACATGTATGTACATGCACAAATTTAATAACATAGAACTAATAGCACTAAGGCCCTCCACTATGTATGCCAAAACTAGTGCCAAATCAACTATTGCAACATTGGGCACCAGTGCCCTGCACTGCCCAGCCGGCGCTAGAGGAAAAATTCAGGGAACCGAAGCACATAGTTGCTCCAGTGCCCAGTTCCTTCGTGCCATAAAGTATTAGTATTTTACTGCTTGACTACTCAGATGTGTGGAGAAAAGTTGGCTGCACAAAGTGTTGAAGCGGTGCCAAATAATTTTCTCAGGGCACCACTGAGTAGATGGCAACATTTTTAGATACTAGGTAGAACTGTGATAGTGTCTTAATCATAGCCAGAATAACATAGCATAGTGACAGTATCTGAATCACATCTAACAAATGATTCAGGACATGCTAATTCATGATTTCTTAAAGATGATCGACGCATGTTTTGGTTCTTGGAGAAAGTACTGAAAATATGTAAGTTGTTTAGGAAACTGGGAATTCCGGGTAGGAAGTTTAATGGAATGTAAATAGTAGACATGAAAAAAGTTGCATGCAGTGGGAAACCAAAAAAGGATTAGATACTAAATTTCCGGGACGCGAACCATCTCCCGCAACCGTCTCCTCGGCACTCTTGCACCCTTCCAGATTCTGGCCGACTATAAATATGACGCCCGCCACGGTGATGGGCAGAGCAGTCACATTCATCTCGTACCATTCCTCGCGCTCGGCCTCGTCCTCCCTTGCAAACCCATGTTCCCGCCATGGCGCGATCGATCACTGCCCCATGCAGATCGCCGCCTCGCTCGGAGGAGGATACATCCCACTTCCTAGCCAAGCAGGACGCGTCACCACACATAGCAGAGGTCAATGCCGCACTTCGCCGAGCGCCCGTCCAGACATAGGAGGAGTTATGCAAACTAATGGAGGTCGTGCTATGGGAGTAATTGCCACCAGCTGTGCACGCTGATAGAGAGGCAACCATGAAGGCCGAGGAGGAGGAGTGAGCCATGCGACTGGCGGCCTGGGAGGCCCTTGTGGCCGCCGATAGAGAAATTGAAATGGAGCTTCAGCAAGATGCTCGTGCCAAGGCCGAGAGGGTGGAGGAAGATGCCAAATGGATGGCCCTGAATGCCAAAGGGTCCAAGTGACTCATCTATGCCTGGAAGTACAAAGATCAGGTGTATGCTGCCAGCAAGGAAGAGTACCTACGGGCGCCGGATTATTTGACCAGTGGCTTTGCACTAGCGCGTCAGCGATGTGCGGATGATCACCTCGCCAGATGCAAGGCAGAGGAGAAGGAGCTCTCCAACCATTGTGGGAAGAGGCCACACACCAGAAAAATCATTGAATAATGAGGATAGGGAAATAATATGTTTCAAATTATACATTACCATCATCTTTGAAATGTGCTGCTTGTTTGGATAAAGAAGTATGTTATAAATGTGTAATTCTTGTTCCAAATGTATGCAATTGTGGAGAAACAAATTTCCAATATGTATGCAATTGTGTGTATGAACCTCCACATCCTCGTTTCCGCGGAAAGAAATCCCGTGCAAAACAATCAACAATAATATAATAAATTGGCAATAACAGTAAATCACTTGCAAGCAAACAATAATTTGAATTTCATCATATCTTTTCTTACATTCGCCTACGAATTCCATTCCTTACATTTCTTAATCCCAGATAACATTAGTGTTTGTATATGTGTATTCACTTACGTGCGATATGTTTGTATGCACAAAGGTTTTCTAATACATTGAAAGTGGGTGAACTAGGAAAAGATGAAGATCATAGGTGCCAAGCAAGGAGGCTTTGGCCCGTCACTAATCCTAGCAAGCTTGCTGCACAGACCGTGGTGGACAACCCAACCTCTGTACTGAATCAAGATGGTCTCCACAGCCTGCAATAACACCCCCGATGAAGGTCAGCAAAGCCCTCTGTGCGCTCGACATGTTTGCCTCCTGATGCAAAAGGCCAACCCCCTTCACCGAGTATAGTCAAAATGATGTAATTAGTCCCCCCCCCCCTTTTAGACTATTTTCTTGTGGGCCGAGGCCAGAGTGCAATTAGGAATTCTACCATAAGACTGCAATTTGTCTTTTTGCGCTTGTTTTTCTGTTACTGAATGCTTGGTTTCATTTATAAGAATGGAACCGGGGACATGGTCCCTTTACTTTTGAAAGAAATGACATACAAACTTTGCTATATTTTTTTTACTAAACACACTAACTATGCTAGTTTTTTTGAAGACAGTAAAGATGCAGACGCTCATTCATACACACATACACCTCGTACTTGGGGTTAACATGTCCTTCCATCAAATGAGCATCGCCGGAAAGATTGTAATAGTTCTTTCGGCCCATCAAATATGTATCAACGCCCGTCTTCCAACCTAAAGAAGTGACTGCACTAGTGGTTGTGCTTGTCACCACGGCGATGGTGAACGCTGCACATGGGGCATGCATATGTGACAAGCTGCCTCCTCGTCTACCTACCAAGTGTGCATGTTGCTCTGCTTAATGGAGCCGAATGACGCGTTTCCTCGACCTTGTTTGGCTCCATTACGCAGTGCAATGGGCGAGCTGGTGGTGCCCGAAAATAGCAATGAGCGCCAGCTCTATCATGGCAAAATGACAAGACGACAAAGTAATCCTCCTTCGAGACCGGTGCTAGGACCAACCGCTCATGGATGCTAAGCACCAAGGCCATGGTGAGTTATTTAGATATGACAATGTAGCGTGTTGGGAGAGGCTGAAAGAGAATGAGCTAACTGGTCATGGAGGCGGTCATCTATTCGGCCATGTAAATGTGAAGGGACGTGGAGGCTGCGAGCATAGAGGATGAGTTCTTTGGTCATGGCGAGGGTCTTCTTATAGATGTGGGAGGCGGGCGCCTAGCGGCAAAAAATGGCGGCAAAAGTTGGCGAGAGGTGGGGAAAACTGGCGTCAATGGTCGATGGTAGGTCACATGCGTCGGCTGCCATTAATTGGAACTCTCCAGCACCGAAATGTGGTGTCTGCCTTCGTCAGGCGACAGATGAGCCGCACTGACCTGTACACTTTGCTAAGTAAACAAGTACCAACATTTTGATCGATAACTTATGAGTGATGGACTTGCAATGCAGTGTGTGTACTACATGCTCGACTTCCTGCATTCGAGTCACAGGAAGCACACATTTTTTACCCGCTTTAAATTATATAGTGCAGGAGTTCGCCAAAAATTTCAGGAACACTATGAGAAAGAAGATTGACTACTTTCAGAAAATATCTACATAGACTTTAACAACTACATTAGTCAGCTTAAAAAAGAATAGGTTATTTTTCTTCTTATATTTCAAGACATTGCCCTGCTCAACATTTTATGTGACAGTACGAATCGTCACAGAAAATGGGCATGCCTAGTGACGCCCAATAGCGTCACCGAGAATCAGGCCAGAATGTCGCCAAAGTTGCGGAGCACGCTGCCCCGCTAGGAAAATACCTTGTGATAGTTGACTATCACAGGAAACGATTTTAGGCGACGTTCCTTGTTTCGTCACCAGGGTTTTTGTCACTAAATAGACCAACTTTATAGTGAAAGCTACATCATGCTGTCATGGAACTGAACCGAAGCAACAATCAAGGGAAGCATAGCAAGAACATCAAACTCTCACATCCATATGTGATTTAGATCAAAACCTACATCTACCCATTGTCGGTGTCAAAACCGGCATATCTCGGGTAGGGGGTCCCGAGCTGTGTGTCATGGATCGATGGGTAACAGGAGACAGGGGACACGATGTTTACCTAGGTTCAGGCCCTCTTAATGGAAGTAATACCCTACTTCCTGCTTGATTGATCTTGATGAATATAGAGATTACAAGAGTTGATCTACCCCGTGATCATATGTTGTGGTCTAAACCCTGGGGGTATGATGATTGATGTCATAATAATCTATCGACTAGCCTGGCCTTGGCTTATATAATGCACCAGAGGCCTAGGATAACAAGAGTCCTAGCCGAATACGTTGGTAGAGAGGAGTCCTTGTCTTGATCACCAAGTCTTGTGGAATTCTCCTTGTATGCGCATGGGCTGCCCAGAGTGGCCCATGAGTGAACCGCCAGGCGGGTCCTTGGCCCGATCCACCTGGTCGGGAGACGCTGTGGTGACTACACCCTAGTCCAGGACACCATCAGTAGCCCCCTGAACCGGTCTTCAAGTTGGGGACACTCCTTGATCCTTCTGAACTGTTATTCATCTTCGGTCGTCGGTCTTGAAAACTGGTTCAACAAATCTTCTCATCTTTGATCTTGAGGATCGCCGAAATAAATCCGAAGGGTTTACACGTCGGGTATCCGAGGAGCCCCTTTAAGTTATCGACCTTTATCAATGCCTTGTTATTTTTACGCCCACCTCGGGTTTGAAGTTGTTCCCGTACAGCGGTGTCCTCTTGCATCTGAGCCCGAACGTCGGACTGCATTCGAGGTATCTTTTGCAGCCGAGCACCAACGCCGGACTGTATCCATGCTCCAATGCCGGACTGAATCCGAGCTCCAACGCCGGACTATATCCGAGGTGTCATAGATCACCTTGGCTTGAAAAAGTTTGAAGGATGTTATCGGAGCTTAATGCTGAAAAGTTCTCTATGGAGCCAATTGCTAGCAGCTGAACTTCATGCCGGAAATGCCCTCTATGGAGCCAGCCGCTGGCGCCCGAGCTTTATGCCGGACTGTTTCTGAGGTGGTGCACCACCCCGACCGCGGGCTGATTTTTTGTGAATATTTTTTATTGGTGCAATTTATTCTCTGCCGAGATATATAGCTAGTATATGTATATCCAGTAGCCCTCAAGGTGTGTGTTGGTCTAAAAGCCGAGATGCACCGAAAGAAAAATATATAACTGCTGATCCTAGTAGCCCCTGAGACTCAGTTCAATTTGCAAAATCGGCCTGAGGATCATCTCCTAGCTCGGCAGCATACGTAGGAATAGAAACGCAGTGTAATATATTAGAGGTAATAGTGATCGGCGGACGGGCCCCTGAGAGAGGGTCGTGAGAAGTCGTCGTGATATATTAGTGTTGGGGAACGTAGTAATTTCAAAATTTTCCTACGCACACGCAAGATCATGGTGATGCATAGCAATGAGAGGGGAGAGTGTCGCCTACGTACCCTCGTAGACCATAAGCGGAAGCGTTATAACAATGCGGTTGATGTAGACGTATGTCTTCACGATCGACCGATCATCAGCACCGAACGTATGGCACCTCCGCGTTCAGCACACGTTCAGCTCGGTGACATCCCACGAACTTACGATCCAGTAGAGCTTCCGGAAAGAGCTTCGTCAGCACGACATCGTGGTAACGGTGATGATGATGCTACCGACGCAGGGCTTCGCCTAAGCACCGCTACGATATTACCGAGGTGGATTATGATGAAGGGGGCCACCACACACGGCTAAAAGACCAATGATCAATTGTTGTGCCTTGGGGTGCCCCCCTGCACCCGTATATAAGGAGCTAGGGGGGAGGCAGCCGGCTAGGAGGAGGGCGCGCCAAGGGGGGAGTCCTACTCCAATCGGGAGTAGGACTCCTCCTTTCCTAGTAGGAGTAGGAGAAGGGAAGGAAGGGAGAGAGGAAGAGAAGGAAAGGGGGGCGCCGCCCCCCTCCTTGTCCAATTCAGACTAGAGGGGGAGGGGGCGCGCGGCTGCCCTGGCCGCCCCTCCTCTTCTCCCACTAGGACCCATTAGGCCCAATATACTCCCCGGGAGGTTCCGGTAACCCCCCGGTACTCCGGTATATGCCCGAAACCTCCCGAAACACTTCCGGTGTCTGAACATAGTCATCCAATATATCGATCTTTATGTCTCGACCATTTTTGGACTCCTCGTCATGTCCGTGATCATATCTGGGACTCCGAACTACCTTCGGTACATCAAAACACAAAAAATCATAATACAGATCGTCACAGAACTTTAAGCGTGCGGACCCTACGGGTTCGAGAACTATGTAGACATGACCGAGACACGTCTTCGGTCAATAACCAATAGCGGAACCTGGATGCTCATATTGGTTCCTACATAATCTACGAAGATCTTTATCGGTCAAACCGCATAACAACATACGTTGTTACCTTTGTCATCGGTATGTTACTTGCCCGAGATTCGATCGTCGGTATCTTAATACCTACCTCAATCTCGTTACCGGCAAGTCTCTTTACTCGTTCCGTAGTGCATCATCCCATAACTAACTCATTAGTCACATTGCTTGCAAGGCTTATAGTGATGTGCATTATCGAGAGGGCCCGGAGATACCATCAGAGACACCTGTAGAGCACCTTTATAATCACCCAGTTACGTTGTGACGTTTGGTAGCACACAAAGTGTTCCTCCGGTATTCGGGAGTTGCATAATCTCGTAGTCATAGGAACATGTATAAGTCATGGAGAAAGCAATAGCAGTAAACTAAACGATCAAGCGCTAAGATAACGAAATCGGTCAAGTCAATGACATCATTCTCCTAATGATGTGACCCTGTTAATCAAATGACAACTCATGTCCATGGCTAGGAAACTAAACCATCTTTGATCAACGAGCTAGTCAAGTAGAGGCACACTAGTGACACTATATTTGTCTATGTATTCATACATGTATTATGTTTCCGGTTAATACAATTCTAGCATGAATAATAAACATTTATCATGATATGAGGAAATAAATAATAATTTTATTATTGCCTCTAGGGCATATTTCCTTCAATTAGCTTGATGCCGGATAAGTCCCATATGGTACTTATTATTCTTGTCCGGAGACGCGCTTGTCCATAGGTCAGTCATGCCGAATATTATGCACTTTGAATTTTCAGCATTGAATAGGCAATGCAGTAGCCCCCGATCCACTGGTCGGGTGGCAACACTAGATCAGGGGATCGATGTGCCCCTTTAATATTTATAAATAATGAGCACAAAACCTAGTAGCCCCCGAGCCTTAATGTGGGCATGGGTGGCCGAATTAAGGATCATATCCGTTTGACTGAATTTTTTTGTTGTGTTTAACACAAACTTCTTGAAAAGAGAATAAAGATCTCTTAAAGGAGCTAGAGCCAGCGGAAGCTGGGCTCGCCAAGGTTGGCCCCAAGGGGCTTAATAGATAGGAAATCGATGCCACTTGGTATTTAAGAGTGCTTTATGTAAGTTGCTTGGTTGTCTCAGCGAGATTGTGCCTCTTGGTCTTTAAAAGATGAGCTGCAATAAATCGACTTTACTCGCAATTTATGATCCTATGTATCCAAGTATTTTACATCATTAATGCTCGGATCTGCATTGTACAAAACTTTGTTGACCGACCATCGGCTTCAACCTCCTCGGCCAGCAGCCGGGGAGTGTTTGTCCTTCTTTATAAAGCCTTTATAAGAGCAAAGATTTATGACAAACAAGGCAATCCGGTCATACGGTTTTATAAACAAAGGTACACAGAGAGATATGTTATATTACTTTTTTAATGTAAGAAACATCTTCCAAGGAAAATAGTCCCGCTAATGTTCCTTTCTGTGGGTTGTCATGCTGATCATGAACATGAAACCTCACCTCCGATCAATGTGGGTGGAAAATATTGAGGACTTAGTTTGGGGAAAGTTCCCGAACTATGTGGTCTATAGCGAACCTAAATTTTCACTTCCGTCGTTGCCGACCAATTATATCCTTTAAGATCGCTAGCTTTCGGCTTCACCTAGTCTAAGGTACTAACTCCAATGACCCTGTGGTAACAATCACAGAGGTGCTCCCTTTACTGCCTAGCCGAACAATCGGGAACGTAGGGGTAAGCACAGGAGCTAGGCAACCCAGCTTGGCCAAAATCTTAAGTCAAATTGATGCATATTTATGGCTTTATATAACGAGAATTACGGAAGGCAACGCTTGTATAATGAATACAAACATTAATGATATCTACTTATTTTGATTCCATTGCGACCGTTTATCAGTTGAAAGTGGTCCATCGTCGGCTTCTACCCCTTTGTAGATACTACGCAGGGTGTTTCCACAATAAAAAGACAACCCTTAGCCGACGTCTCGGTGCCCGAAGGCGGTTGTGTTAGCGGAAACGAGGCAATCAGATATGCGGACTTTATAACTTTAACTTAGTCATAGGAGCTTTAAACTAGGGAAGCTAGCTACGAGCCCACGCTTAGTGTTCGGCGACAGCCGAGGTCAAGCCGTAAACACTTCGGCCAATGTTATGAACGGCCCGTCATTTAACATAGTCATCGGATCGCTGACCAGTTTACGCTTATTGTGACAGTCAGTTTTCAGCTTTCACCACTGAGGTGCTTAACCATGCAAGTTAGACGCATTGGTTCTCCCTTTGCACACCTATCGAACAAACCGGAACGTAGGAGGCAAGCACAGGAGCCGGGCAACCCAACTATTGACCAAAGACACAATTCAAAACTGATGCATATATAGCAATATCCGAGAATGTTTTTGCCGAATCTCTAAAGGTGTCCGGCGTTGCACTGCGAGACTTATGCTGGAAACACACAAATGTTTAAAAGTGACATAGGCTTGGAAAACCAAAAAAAATCAGTAAAACTTGACGTCCGAACTAGATCAAGTGTTCGGTGCCAATCCGAAAATTGGTCTTAGAAAAAAATGTGCTTCTGTCATGCTTTAACGTGACACATCCGATCTCAAGACTTCAAGTAGGTCAGCCTACGGCTTCAAGCTCCTTATCCCGAAGGCGGAGTGCTTCTCCGAGGCCAGTTTAGCAAACTAAACTCGAGCGGGTTTAGAGAGAAGCTAGGCTATCCGGCTATTGATCATGCACTCGAGTCGAAAAAAGAGCGGTTGAAAAGACTTTGCAACAACCAAGAAGAAAACACATTTACTATAAAATGGATCATATAAATTTAAGAGCCCCCAGTTAAAATGGGTAAAGGGAGTTTCTTTTGACTAACAACATATGTGAGCAAGGTCGAACTGAACACAAGTTAAAAATTTAGGACTTTGAGCATGAAAGCGACTTAGCTGGTTAATGTGTTCGGCATTGATGACGCGGACTGAGCTTGATGCGAGACAAGGTTCCATCCCCCAAGACGGTCCCGAGGTGGCGGAGCGAAGAGCTCGGCACTCCAAAGTGGTGACATAGCACAGCCAATGCAGGCAGGCAGAGTGACGCCAAAGTCCCCGGCGTGGGTCAGTACGCCGAGGTGACAACACTGCCCGACCCAGATCATTTACCTGTGCACATAAATAGTGCAAACCGGAGATAATAGTAATAATAATAAATTAAAAAAATTGTTGCATAACTAATAATTTATGCAAAGTGAGTAATAAAAGAAATATGGCATGTGTGCCGAACACTCGATGAGGTAGAGCTCCCTCAGCGATGCCGAAGTCCCGAGGCAACCGAACATGTCGGTATGGCAATTCGACCAACAAGGTGATCACGCGAGCCGATTTACGCCAATTGGGACGACGACGTCGGCTTGCCGAAGTGACCGCGTGATGCAGTCGAAGTCGATTACCTACACATGTAAAATAGTGCAGTCCAGCAATAATAATATAAATATATAAAAATCCTCACGTAATTAATTTACGCAAAATAATTTATTTAAAGATATGTGGCCTAGTGCCAAAGTCAATGTCGATGCAAGGCGTCGGCGTAACGCAGTGAAGGCGTGACAAAGCCTGAATTTGCAGTGTGGTCCGAGCTCTAGATGCGACATTTGCCGAACTGCGGATGGGAAACTGACCGAACCATCGCGCAACCATCGTTAATGCAGCCATCATTTGATAGACCTGTGTACAGATGATGGAACAAACCAGAGTAATAATTCCTTGGGAAAAATAAATCCAAACAAGTAAAATTGCTAGGGTTAATATCACCTGGCTTATTTGTTGTAGCAGTTCGAAGAAACGTGACTACCAAAATTGGGAATCGATTCGCACACCCATTGCCTGGTGGACGGTGAAGCGACGGCATGGCGATGCCCGTAAAGGTTGGCTCGCCAAGGCAAAGCCCCCGGTCCAGCTAATGTGACGAAGCTGGTCGGCGGGTGACGCCGAAGTCTCCGGAGTAGGTTGTTGAAGAGATGGTGAAGCCCCCGGTATAGCCGAGGTGACAGAGCGGGTCAGTAAGGAGACGTTGCAGCTGCCATGTCAGCCGAGGTGTTGAGGCAATTCTGCGTGATGGACATCGGCTTGAAGAAGCAACAGTGCGGTCATGCCGACGCTGGTCATAACTTGTGACGCGGTCAAAGCCGGATAGATGAAGTGACCGAACAGCGATGCCGGTGTGCCTGCTCCGTGTAATCCGTGGGGCGGTGTTGTTGGTGGTGATTTATCCTTCGCGATGCCGAACTCTTTTTCGGCTCGTCGGATGATGATACGAAGAAGATGAGCTCGGCTCAACAAAGGGACGATGTGTCTAGCACAGGTCGGCAGCCGTGGAGCAATGTTACAAGACTGGTTTGACGCCAGCGTCAGGGTGAAGAGTACCTCAGAGAAGGCTTAAAATTTTATGGGCACGTGTTAAGAACAACGCACAATACCCTAGAAGAAAATTCCTTTAAAAAGGTTGTCCAATATCACGTTCATGAAGAAAAATGAATTTGGGTCGGATCCATATTCGTGCAGAAAACAGATCAGAAAATTGGTCCACTCATCGGAAGGTTCCCGGAGTTTGAACCATCAGATCGAGCTGAA
Organism: Aegilops longissima; assembly: GCA_021605205.1. Taxonomy (NCBI): domain Eukaryota; kingdom Viridiplantae; phylum Streptophyta; class Magnoliopsida; order Poales; family Poaceae; genus Aegilops; species Aegilops longissima. The sequence continues at coordinate 499,853,126 of CM038680.1, forward strand.
ATTTTGAGGGGTGGTAGATATGGGAACTCCGTAGCAGATGAAAGGTTGGATCTTCCAAAGGACCTCCGAGCTTGGCTCTGGAGACCACGCCCTAAACTCGTCCAGATTCTTGTCCAGATTTGACAGGGCTCCGATATATCGTAGATTGCCAGAGATTCTTCCATCAGACCTCGACGAAATTTTGCATGGTTGTTGTAGACTTAGTTCCGCACAATTCCACCGAAGAAATCGTTAAAATGACACTCAAGGAGGCGATGGCGGTGGATACAAGTTTGCTGTCCAGAAAAACAGCACGGTCGCTCAAGGGCAATGTCGACGTTGAGCCCCCGAGCTCCATGGATGAGTCCTCCATGATCATGATAGAGATCGGAGTTGATGTTGATGAAGGCCCTCATCCGAACATGACGATCAGAGGTAGGGCGCAGTCCTCAATCAAGCCAAGGTGACCATTCGAGCCGGCGGTGAAAATGCCAACGTCGCAGTTGATCCACAGTCGAGCCATTGATCATTTGCGGATCACACAACGGAACTCTCAATGAAAGCACCATTGTCGGTGTCAAAACCAGCAGATCCCGGGTAGGGGTCCCAAGCTGTGTGTCATGGATCGATGGGTAACAGGAGACATGGGACACGATGTTTACCCAGGTGATGTCTACTACACAACCTTCTTCTTGTAGACGTTGTTGGGCCTCCAAGTGCATAGGTTTGTAGGACAATAGCAAATTTCCCTCAAGTGGATGATCTAAGGTTTATCAATCCATGGGACGCATAGGATGAAGATGGTCTCTCTCAAGCAACCTAGCAACCAAATAACAAAGAGTCTCTTGTGTCCCCAAGACACCCAATACAATGGTAAATTGTATAGGTGCACTAGTTCGGCGAAGAGATGGTGCAATATGGATGGTAGATATAGGTTTTTGTAATATTAAAATATAAAAACATCAAGGTAATTAATGATAAAAGTGAGTGTAAACGGTATTGCAATGCTAGGAAACAAGGCCTAGGGTTCATACTTTCACTAGTGCAAGTTCTCTCAACAATAATAACATAATTGGATCATATAAATATCCCTCAACATGCAACAAAGAGTCACTCCAAAGTCACTAATAGCGGAGAACAAACGAAGAGATTATGCTAGGGTACGAAACCACCTCAAAGTTATTCTTTCCAATCAATCCATTGGGCTATTCCTATAAGTGTCACAAACAACCCTAGAGTTCGTACTAGAATAACACCTTAAGACATGAATCAACCAAAACCCTAATGTCACCTAGATACTCCAATGTCACCTCAAGTGTCCGTGGGTATGATTATACGATATGCATCACACAATCTCAGATTCATCTATTCAACCAACACATAGAACCTCAAAGAGTGCCCCCAAAGTTTCTACCGGAGAATCAAGACGAAAACGTGTGCCAACTCCTATGCATAAGTTCATGGGCGGAACCCGCAAGTTGATCACCAAAACATACATCAAGTGAATCACGTGATATCCCATTGTCACCATAGATACGCACGGCAAGACATACACCAAGTGTTCTCAAATCATTAAAGACTCAATCCGATGAGATAACTTCAAAGGGAAAACCCAATCCATTACAAGAGAGTAGAGGGGGACACTACAAAAAAAATACACTTCCGTGATGATACTTGTTTGTCACAGTAGGTCGTGTTTTTTGTCATGCATGTACATCCATGAGGATTTATGACAGAATCAAGATGGTCATTCCTGTGCTGTCGTAGAAGTGTTCCATGACATTACCAAAATTATCATCACGGAAGTGTCCACTTCCATGATGATAAATCGCGCATCACAGAAGTGCTTTCGTCAAGGGTGACCGACACGTGGCATCCACCGTAACGGAACGCCGTTAAGCTATCGGTCGGGTTTTGGATCTGATAACCCGTTAACAGCCCCGACCAATGGGGATTTTCCACGTGTAAAATCATCATTGGCTGGAGGAAACACGTCTCGGCTCATCGTTAGGACAGATGTCATCCACTCATTGGACATAATACGCCTATGATACGTTGACACGTGGCACGGCCCAACAGAGGCCCATTCCTGTGAAAAGGCCGGCCCGTTTGACTTGGTCAAAAGGTGGCGGGCCGGCCCATGGAAAGCCTGTTAACGGCCTGTTCGGATATAGCCCATTTACAGCCCGCTAACCCAAGGCCCGTTTACGCCCTATCCGAATTAGGCCCGATGGCGTCATCTGGGCCATCAATATGATTCGGCCCGTTTTCACTTCGCCCATGTATGGCCCATGACGTCTTCGGCCCATATGAGGCCCTATGTAACTCTTGGCCTATTAACGGCCCGTAGTGAAACTGGCCCGCAATGAACAGTGTATCACTTTACACCCATTAACGACCCGTGGTGAAACTGGCCCGTAATGAACAGTGTATCACTTTATACCCATTAAGGGCCCATTATTCAGTTGGGCCGTTTCCAGCCCATGTTATCTTCCAACCTTCTTAGAGCCCATTTATTCTTGGGCTCATTTCCAGCATTCGTTTACTTACGGCCCGTTACTGTCATTTTCTGCTTGTGGGCCGAATTCAGCCCGTGGTTATAGTCGGCCCGTTTGTGGTCCGTTAATACGTTGGGTCGTTTTCATAGCGTCATCAAATACGACCTATTAATGACGGCCCGTTATGGTCGGCCCATGAACGGACGATTCCAACTCTAGCCCGTTTACGGCCATAATGCGGCCTGTTATTGGCCCATGTTTGGCCTATTGATCATACGGCCCGTATAAGGCCCATTGATGATCTGCCCGTAGAAGGCCCATTGTTTCGCGGCCCGTAGAAGACCCATTGTTTCTACGGCCCGTAGAAGGCCTCTCGTTTCTGGCCCGTAGAAGGCCCATGTTTCTCTGACCCGTAGGAGGCCCAAAGGTCACTACAATAAATATTAGCCCATGGTTATTGTGGCCTAGTTTAAAAAAATAGGTTATTGCAGCCACTAGCAAACGCGCAAAAAGAACTGCACTGACTACAAGCAAACAAATAAACAAGACAACAAGGAAATAAATAAGCAAGCAACTTATGCTAGGCTATCACGGCTATTACACATATTACATCCACTCGGCATCAAAGTTCGCCACCAGTGCAAATATAGGGCACAAAGCAGCATATAAACGCCGCAGCAAAACAAGTCCAGAACTAAAACCACTTCAGAAGAGTTCACGAAACAATATCCTGGGTACCCATAATGCTGGCAAGATGCTTAGCAAGCTTATTAACTTTCTCTTGTTTGAAGCTTAAATCCTCCAGCGCTTGATGTTGCATAAGAAAGTACGCATCTGAATTCTCGAGGACTTTCTCGGTCCTTGACTTCTTGCCGCAAAGACAATGATCGATGCCTTTCACTTGTAGCTGAGGCCAAGAAGCCAAAGTGATTTAGGCAGCGAGTTCGAAAAGCTTGTGCCAGCCGTGATGCGCCGATAACTCGAACACTACATCAACGCAGGATGTGGGTTTTCTCACTTGTCTACAAGATCGTTTTATCACCTTTCTTGGAGACCAACAGGGTTGTCTCACTATCTTGAACCTTATCTGCATTACTTTCTCTACCATTGCATAGTGGGGTGCTCTTCTCCAATATTCTGTTTGCATACTACAATAGAAATAAGCAGACACATCACAGGTTTAGCTTTTAGTATACGAAACTCATTTTCGTAAACCGGTTCAGTAGTAAGGTGGACAGGATAACATCATGAAACAAGCATATAACTATGTACTATGGTCACTGTATTGTCCATATCATTCTAGTTTATGCTCCCTAATCAAGATAGAGACACAGTTCAACTCATGTATTTTTAAGACACAACAGCATAGACAGAATATAAGTGTGAGAAACTACACAACATTGGCAGCACTTGTAATGTGCATCACATGAGAACATAAATATTTATACAACTTAAACTGAAATCAACATAGAGCAAGAATTTAGAACAACAATCCAGTTAAAGAAATAGGTTTAAAACATACCTGTTGCGCCATTGGAGTTTCAATTGGATCCTTCAAATTCGAAAGTAGTTGGTATGAGTAAATACAGTGATGCAACAGCAAAGGTGTATGGACCATAGCTCTGAGAATCGACACGAGAACAATTGCTCTTCTTCTTTAAACGTGGAGTTTGGGTTAGCTGTGGTGGTCTTCGTGCTTTGGGCACTGCAGTAGCTTTACAAACTGCTCTTGTGGGGGTACTCTGTGGTGGACATGGTGCTTTGTCAACTGTAAGTGGGTTACTATCCGCTGGGGTTGCGGTTAGATGGGTTGTAGCTGGTTCTCTACCCAACGGTGTAAGTGTGCAATCTGGAAGAGTCTCGATTATGTGTGGTGGGGCTAGTTTGTGGGCCAGTACAACCATGGTTCTATCTGCATCGACGGGTAGCACTGTCTTTAGTGAAGAACGGGTTTTTGCTCCCTTAGATACTGCCATCACCCCCTCCAATTCAAATGGCTGATAAACAAGAAAAGAAATTGAACGTCTGAGACATTGTATGATAGATGATGTGGTAATTCACATATATGTTGTCTAACCAAACAGACAGACATGACACAATTTCACATATATGATGCCCAACTAAACAGGATAGCATGACACGATTTCAGATATATGATGGATAACTTAACAGGATATAATGGCATAATTCAACATATGATGAGTACCTAAACAGGATGACATGACTAAACTATATGATGTCTTTCTAAAATAGGTTGGGATGAAATAATTCACATACATGTTGTCTAAGTATACAGGATGGCATGATATAATTGACATAATTGATTCATATACTAAGCAGCCGCACTGCATGTATGATCTCTAAACTAAGCAGATAGAATTCAATATTGTGCATATGATGTCTAAACTAAGCAATGCAAGACACCATATGCATCATATGAGAAATATAAACATTGCAACTTAGAGCATACACCTCAGGTGGGATATAGGACTGGTCATCTGTCTCTGAATTCTCCTCTGAGGAGCTCCTTGTAACCATCGAGATATATGCTTCAACAGGTACCATTGCCTGCTCTGAAGACCTTGTTTTCACTCCAGATTTTTCCATAACCGGCTCAAATGGCTGATACACATGAAGAGTAGTTCAATATACATAGGCTGTCGACAAATGGAATACGTAATGAAAAAAGATGGCATGAGATAATTCACATATATGATGCACGGCTCCATGGCGGTGCATAATTCACATAAATGATAAGCGGCTAAAAACATGGCATTGCATAATTCACATATCGATATAGAAAGCAAACAAGAGGCATTCACACAAAGCATGTCTAATCTATGAAGATGGCATGGCAATGCAAGACACCATATGCATGATATGAGCAATATAACCCAGCCAAGTTAGAGCATGCACCTCGGGGGATCTGATTGGTCATCTCTCTCTGAATCCTCCTCTGAGGAGCTATTCGTAATCAATAAGAAATCTGCATCAACAGTAGCACCGATCGCTCGAAAGACCTTGTTTTCCTCCAGATTTTCCCATGACCGACTCAAATGGCTGATGCAGGAAGAGTAGATGAATGTATAAACATTGTTGAAAAATGGAATACATTATGGAAAAAAATATGGCACGATACAATTCACATATACGATGACTGGCTAAACAGGATGGCATTGCATGATTCACATATATGATGCCTGGCTAAAGAAGATGGCATTGCATAATTCCCATATACTCCCTCTGTTCCTAAATATTTGTCTTTTTAGAGATTTCAAATGGACTACCACATACGTATGTATATAGACATATTTTAGAGTGTAGATCCACTCATTTTGTTCCGTATGTAGTCACTTGTTGAAATCTCTAAAAAGACAAATATTTAGGAATGATGGGAGTATGATATAGAAACCAAACAGGTAGCATTCACACAAAGCAAATCTTAACTAAGTTTATGACATATAAGATGTATAATGTAAGAAATGCAAGGCGCCATATGCATGATATGACCAACATCAGCATGCCATGTTAGAGCAAACACCTCAGGTGGTAAACAGGCGTGGTCGGCTCCTTCTGAATCTCCATCTGAACAGTTATCTTCCTCTGGAATACAATCTAGAAATGCAGGAGAGGGGGGGGGCACTTCGCCCACCATGGAGCGACGTCTGCATGACATTATATTCGCACGCAACGGTCTTATCTTTTTCTCTACATGTTCAATACGATTGTGTACAATATCTGACATGCATAATAAAAAATAGTTCGATTTTGTAAGGCCTAAGGGGTGCATGCAAAAATCAAGACTGATGGTAGGAAACGAGTGGATGGATCCAAAACTAATGATAGAAGGTAGATTATAGCTTCAGTTTAAAAAGATAGACAGTGGATCATCTATTGTTTGTTGCCCACCCAACATGAACCACATAGAAGACCCGGATGAACCAGATAGTAGATGATACTATTTGTTCTTGGCTCGATATGAGACCCATGGGCAATTCAAAACTCAAGATTGAATGATAAAGTAGCAGGTAATAATAACCAATGTATAACGTAAGCAAACACGAAAGATGCGACCTCTCTTCCGAACTGTAGTCCTCGGGTTCATCTGCTCGATCGATGATGGTAATGCAGTTAGGCGTGGCTGCCGCAACGGGAAGATGATCTGAGCGGTGAAAGAAAGTCTGCAGGGGTATCTACGCTCTGATTAACACTTCATCGATGGTGCACCTCAGGTGGGGTGGATGACGGCACGGCAGGAGCAGGACCTAACACACAGAGTTTTCTTTTATGCCAATCTGAAAATGAAATAAATTTGTAAGGGCTCCTTAGAATTGGAGGATTTTATAAACGCAGGGACAGGAAAAACACATGAATAGGATAGGAAACGTGCAAATAGAGCATTTGGAAACATAGGATTTCAGTCAACCTGGGTGTTTGGCTCACATGAATTGGAAGAACAAAGGAATGGAGAAACAAAGTGATGCGACGAGTGTACAACCTCTTTGGCATAGCCTTGTGGACCTCAGCATCGTTGGGTTGGACGTGGAGGATGGTGATGATGCTGGTGTGACTGTCGGAGGCGGGGAAGAAGATCCGAGGCCTCTGGAAACGGCGCCGAGGGTACAGCTCCGCTGTGATGGACGGTTCCGTCGTTGGAGCAGCTCCGCTGAGGTGTACGGTGACGAGGCTGAATCATGACAAGACAAGCAACGTTAATCTGAAGTGGGACCCTAATATCATCTGCAATAGATGATGTAAAATACATCACCAAAAAGTGCTAGATGTAAAACGCATCAACCGCGCCACGACCGCTCCAACAGATGTTGTAAGTACTGTTCACTTTAAACTTAACTGAAGAAAATGAACTTCATAGTCGAAACTGAATTTTACTGTCGAAATTGATTGAACTAGTAACAGAGCATTGCAATAGATGTTTAGGGCGTTCGAGCACTAGTAGCAGAGAAGCAGTGATCTAAATCAGCAGACGCTCGAGCAGGGAACGCATTAGCAGAGAGCAAGTCGTGCAGTAGCACCGCAAGCGAGTGCTAAAGCAGCAACTCCTGTAGCTGCCGGAGGTCGTGCACCTGCAGCGCAAGCGAGAGCAAGAGCAGAGCAGCAGCACGAACGAAAGCAGGAGTAGTGCAGCAGCGCGACCGACAGCAAGAACAGACCCGCAGCGCGAGGGAGAGCCGGAGCAGCTGCAGCTAGTGCCGTTATGGAAGTCGCCGCCGAGGAAGCAACGACATGGGGGAGAGACGCCATGGATGATGTGGCCGGCGACGGTGCCGTCGATGGAGACGCCATGTCTGCTCGGTATCGAGCACCAGCAGCCCCGTGAGATCGAATAAAAGATAAAATGCAGCGGTGAGTGCATAACCTCCTTGGTGGCGCCAAGTTGGCCTCAGCTTAATCGGAGGAATTGGTGAGGGTGCTGCGGTTCCGATGGGGCAGGTCAAGACGGTGCTGTGGGGATTGAGGTGGCGCGATAGACGAGGCGAACATCGGGGCAGCTCCTAGGAGGTGGAGGACGGGGCGGCTGATCCGGTGGGACGATGAGATCGACAACGGATCCTCATCCGGTGCGGTGGATGAGGGACAGCGAGCTGTTGCGTTGGATGTCGTAGTCGGGGAAGAGTCTCCGGCTGGGCGGCGGTCGGGAGGCCGACGGAGGAGCGTGGGGTTTCGCGGGTTTTTGCGGCCTCGGTGTACGAATGGGGGCGAAGGGGAGGGGAGCCAGGATTAGGGACGCGCTTGTCCAAATGTAGGGTAAGTTACAGCGTACCCCACGGTTTTGACACCGCGATGTGGAGCTTCATTTTCGGTGAGGGTAGAAGGGGATTTGGCGTGTCTGGGCTGCGGGAGCGATTTCGGATGAGGAGGGAGTTCTCGCGCGCGTCCAAATTTCGGGATAACAAGGTGCAGCGCGGGTTGAAGAAGCGGGAGTTTCAAAGCAGGTGAGAGAAAAGATACTCGAGCTTGAAAATTTTGGGATAACAAGGTGCGGATTCCTTGTTCGGCAGAACAAACTTAACGTGTAAAAAAACAATTCATACAAGACACAAGAGAGTCATGTCCCCTTTTACTATATTTCTATAGATGCCATTGAAAACTACAAGAAAAATGTACAAAAAATCCGGAGAACAAGATTACCTTGCACAGTACCAAATCGATTCGCACTTCCCTCAACAACAACAAAAAACAAATCAATTCCCACCAAAGAAAGAGTAATGCCCCTTTTCATATGATTACAGATGCCATGATCTCGAATTTCAATTTTTGAATCCACGTTATGTTGAATTCGAATATATCATTAGGTGACCTTGCAGTTTATAATTGATGTAGTCGTACATTTTGATCTTCCATCATATATGAACATTTTACTCCACCATGTGAACATATATATATTGTCGTCTACCATATGGACTAAATTTGAATCAATTTTCCTTATCTGAATACGATTGTTGTCAAGTTATACAATAATTTAAATATTATCTTCATAACAAAAAGACATGCATATAGCAGTAATCATATTTCACTATGAACTACATGTACCATACGCTCTCCAATTCAAATATTTGTATCCATTTTATGTTGAATTCAAATCATAGTACATTATTGGTCTAGGTAGTGAGATGTTCGGGATAATCTAAACCCTGTTTTCATACGTATAATTTTTCGCTGAATTGGGACAAGTTTTGGTATAAGCCTCTTGCAAAACTGGAGATTCTCTCAACAAGCCTCGTGGTTCTGAGAGGGAACGTGTCACCTTTGTGTGCGAAACGATGTACGCTGCCTCCCCCCTGATTTTATTTACAGAGGCAACATAGAATTATATGAGTGCCCTGTTAAATTTTGGAATTATTTTGTGTTCATTTGGCCTTTTTATACATTAATTGAGTTTCTGGACTTTTAATGTGCATAGTCTAAATATGAATTGCATGCACATGCTCCGGTGCACCAAAGTGGGTTGAAAATCACATGTGTGTCCTTGGTTGAATTTCTAGGTCCCATGGAAGAAATGAGAATGAAATTCAAACATCTGGGCGTCATGACTCTGCCGAGAACATCGAGAAACTTAGATTTTAAATTCATGTAAATCCAAATCTCGGCTGGAAATCATGAAACTTGGCATGGTGTCATGTGATGGCACTAACATGTTGTGGTAAAAATTGGGCGATTTGAAGCTCGTGGTTCTAAGAGGAACGTGCCACCTTTGAGTGTGAAACGATATCGCTGCCCCCCTTGAGTTTCTTAACAAAGGCAACATAGAACTACATTAGTGCCTGTTAAATTTTGGAATTATTCCGGGTTCGTTTGTCGTTTTTTATACATTAATTGAGTTTCTGGTCATTTAATGTGCATAAGTCAAATTTGAACTACAAGCACATGCTCTCATGCACCAAAGTTGGTTGAAAAATCACATTTGTGTCCTCGGGTGAATTTCTAGGTCCCATGCAAGAAATGAGAATAAAATTAAAACATCTGGGCATCGTGGCTCGGCCGAGAACATTGAGAAACTTGGTTTTAAAATTCTTGTAAATCCAAAACACGTCTAAAAATCATGAAAATTGGTATGGATGTCATGTCATGGTACTACCATGTTGTGGTAAAAAAATCATCGAATAGGAACAGATTTTGGTATAAGCTTCTTGCAAACCGAAGCTTCACTCCAGAAGGCTCGTGGTTCTGAGAGGGAACGTGCCACCTTTGAGTGTGAAACGATAAACGTTGTCCCCCTTGAGTTTATTTACAAAGGCAACATAGAACTACATGAGTGGCCTGTTAAATTTTGGAATTATTCCGGCTTCGTTTGGCCTTATTTACACATTAATTGAGTTTTTGTTCATTTAATGTGCATAATTCAAATTTGAACTACAAGCACATGCTCCCGTGCACCAAAGTTGGTTGAAAAATCACATTTTTGTACTCGGGTGAATTTCTACTCCCTCCTTCCATCTATATAGGTCCTAATGCATTTTTCGCGGCTAACTTTGACCAAACGTTAGAGCAATAATACATGACATGCAACTTACACAAAGCATACCTTCAAATTTGTATGTCAAAGGAGCTTCCAATAATATAATTTTCATAGTATACATCTCATGTGCTATTAATCTTGTCAATAGTCAAAGGCTGTCTTGAAAAACACATTAGGCCCTATATCGATGGAAGGAGGGAGTAGGTCCCATGCAAAAAATGAGAATAAGATTCAAACATCTGGGCATCGTGGCTCGGTCGAGAACATTGAGAAACTTGTTTTTAAAATCATGAAACTTGGCATGGTGTCATGTCATGGTAGTACCATGCCATGGTAAAAAAATTGGCTGAATAGGAACAAATTTTGGTATAAGCTTCTTGCAAATCGGAGCTTCTCTCAAGAAGGCTCGTGGTTCTGGGAGGGAACGTGTCACCTTTGTGTGCATAATTAAAATTTCAAATACAAGCACATGTTCCAGTGCACCAAAGTTGGTTGAAAAATCACATGTGTGTCCTCGGGTAAATATCTAGGTTCCATGCAAGAAATGGGAATGAAATTCAAAATTCTGGGCGTCGTGGCTGGGTTGGAAACATTGAGAAACTTAGTTTTTAATTCCTGTAAATCCAAAACACGCATGAAAATAATGAAACTTGGCTTGGTGCCATGACATGGCACCAACATGCTATAATAAATTTGCAGTCCGATTTGCGAAGCACACATTAACAATCAACAAAGACATTTTGGAACAAGTGATGTCACGTTACAATCGGAAACACAAGTATTATTGAAACCGTGGGTGTTCTACTTACTAGTACCATTTACGTGCATACCGTCCCCCATTTTTTATTATCTAGGAGGCGCCGTGCAGGTAGCTATTTGAGTACGAGAGGCGTGCGATCGACCCTACTGCGTGCTTATCGGGAGGAGAGCCCTTTGACCTCCATCTGCCGTCCACCTCTCTCCCAAGGTCTCCATTAATGGCGCCCGAGCCTCTGTTTAATGGCGTGGCTATGTCTCACTCGACTGAGATTTAAGAGAGAAAAAAGAAAATCTGAAAGCATGGATCTTGATGTAAGATCCGACGGACCTATATAGCATCTACTGCGACTTATAGCAAGACTGATGAATATATAAGGATGATTAATTTTTTTTTTGATCAAAGAAGGGCTTGCCCCTTCCGATTTTCGTTACTGAAAACCACCACAATTCATAAGAAGTTCAGCACAACTCCAGCCTAACACGAAGGACTAAAAGCTACCAGATTGAAATCGCAACATCCCAAGAGGCCAACAAAGGCCAAACATCCGCGCTAGAACCCAACATTTCACAACCGACGACACAATCCACATCCTAAACCGATTATTACATCAAAATAAACCAGGAAACTGAAGGAAGCCCAACAGCAACTAGAAGAACAGCAATGCCAGGGTCGCCACAGCAAGAGTTTTCTTCATTCCAGCCTCGCAACATTGATCTTCCACAGAAAGATAAGGACGATTAATTGTCTTAAATAATTAGAAAGATAATTAAAAAAGCCACATGCGGCTACACCCGAAATACACAAGGGAAAAAGAAGAAGGAAGACAAGGATCTGGCTCGCTGATCTCTACTTTCTTAATGCGTTGCTGTAGGCTGCGGGAACTAGTCTCCGCGGCGAGCGGTCATGAGCTCTATCGTGTCCTCAAGACGCTGCTTAAGAACATCCGCGGATTCCTACACCATCCTTTGGCGCTCATTGCGGAGCATGTCATTCTCGTCCATAAGTTTCTTGAGGATGACGTCGGTCCTCTTCAACAAGGCACTGGTCTCCTCCTGCTGGTCTGCACTTCGGACGATCATCTCCCTCAGCAGGTCGCGCTCGGCCCGGAGCCTCTCATTGCCCTGCCTTAGTTGCCGGATGACGTCGGTAGCCTATTCAAACGAGGCTTTCACGTCGTCCTGCAACCTCGCCTAGCCGGAGATCTGATTCATCTGGCTATGGACGATCGCATGCATGCGCCTGTAAGAGTCGTTGCCTGCCCGCGAGAAATTTTCCCAGGCCGCCGCGGCACGGCGGGACATCTCTGCTGCATTCATGGCGCGGCGGGACATCTCTGCTGCTTCCGCGGTGCTGCCGGACCAGTCTGCTGCATCGATGGCGCGGCGGGACCTCCGTGCTACTTCAGCGGCGTGGCGGGACCTCTGTGCTGCTACTTTTGCGCGGCGGGACATGTCGGCTTCTCTCGCAGCGAGGCGGGACATCTCTCGTGCTTCCGCTTCCATGCTCGCCTCTCCCTGGTGGCAATCTCTCGACCCAAAACTCACGCTGGCCATGGCAGACGCAAGGGAAGGATGCTGAATGACTTGTTTGTTTTTGTGGATGCGGAGTTGAGGAGGAATGTGCAGTCATCTTGGCATACTAGTATTTATAACCGAGTACTAATATGCTCCTAAGTGGGAAACCGTTTAGGTTGTGATCAGTGTGAACAGGTTTGGAATTCAATACAGCGTGGTACTAATACGCTCCTAAGTGGGAAACCGTTTAGGTTGTGATCGGTGTGAACAGGTTTGCAATTCAATATAGCATGGAGTAATTTGGAATATGACGAGACGCTAGCTTCTTTATGCATGCATGCATTGCAATTAATGCATTGATAAACATAATTTTTTGAGAAAAACAAGAGCATTAGTTAGGTGCTTTGTCAAACTACAAAAAATATTCCACCACTCACCATCTTGGTTGGTGAGATTTTTGAATTAAGCCCTATAAACCGGAAAGGAGGGAGTACTGCTGTGTACGTGCAATAACTGGCACCGTCGTATACATATCTTATGGTTAATGGGGCGTTCGACAGGAATAGCCGCGTGGCGAGCTCTAGGCTAGTCCTTTTTCACACGCATTAATCCTATCTCTCGGGACTTCTCGCACGCACTATCGTGCCACCCACAAAAACTTGTACTCTGAGTTTATTAGTACGTTATACAGGAAGAGAAGAGGTGCACGCACGCACTCGTCCTCTCACACACGCATCTATTTTTTCTCAAAAAGGAGGATGAGGACCCCCGGCCTCTGCATCTGGGAGTCACACACGCATCTCTAGCTACGAATTGTAGTGTTCTCAACCATCCGATTGGCTCTATCATGGATGTACCTATATACTAAAACATGTCTAGATACTGTCGGCGTTCTGGGAACGGGGGTACCCAGACTTGCCTACCTGCGGCCTGCGGCGTGGCTCAAGGGTGGCCCAGTCGGCCCATCTTCATCGGCACAAGCTCAAGACCCTCGCGAGGGGCAAGCCTCATGGTGACGACAGAAGCTTCCTCGAGCACGGCCTCGTCGGTGGCTCGCGAGGAGGCGGAGAGATCAAGGCGGGTACCTCACGGCGTGCCCATGACGCAAGCCATGACGACCAAGGGCGCCAAGCGGGGCGCCAGCCAGCAGATGTCCTCATTTCCTCTTTGGTGCAAAGGGGGCAAGCGCAGGCGAGAGCATCAAGCAAAGGCACCCGTTTCGGTGCAACAAGACCAAGACCGTCGCAATGGCAGGAAGGAAGTCATCGTGGAGCCCAAGACGGCGTCACCACCAGAGCCTTTGACAGGCGAGTACCAACTTTAGTCAGGATAAGTGTACCAGATGTTCCCCTTCAAAATGGCCAATTGTTGGCGCCCTTCCCGCTCAATATTTGGGAAGAGGCCCAGGGCCTTTGCCTATAAATAGGACTAGCCACCCACAGGGTAGGGGGATTGGGGATCAAGAACAGAGGTAAAGAACCAGCAGTCTAGAGAGAGAGAGAGAGCTACTGAACTCCCCCTAGTAGTTCATCGCACCGGCCAAGAATAGACCCACGCGAGGCTGTTCTTCCTTGTATTGTTCATCATCAGCCCAAGAGGCAATCCACCAAACCACACATTGGAGTAGGGTGTTACACCACAATGGTGGCCCGAACCAGCATAAACCTTGTGTCTCTTGTGTTGTTGTAACGCCCTCGATGCGGCTATATCTCCCACATGTCGAAGCACGACTTAGAGGCATAACCGCATTGAAAGCAATGTCGCAAGTGAGGTAATCTTCACACAACCCATGTAATACATAAGGGAAAGAGATACATAGTTGGCTTACGATGCCACTTCACACAATACATAAATAAACATCCATCATTCAGATTACACTCAAGGTCCGACTACGGAACCAAAATAAAAGAAGATACCCCAAATGCTACACGATCCCGATCATCCCAACTGGGCTCCACTACTGATCATCGTGAAAAGACACATAGTAATGACCACGTTCCTCGTCGAACTCCCACTTGAGCTCGGTTCGTCACCTGCCCGCATCGTCGGCACCTGCAACTGTTTTGGTAGAATCATGTGAGTCACGGGACTCAGCAATCTCACACCCGCGAGATCAAGACTATTTAAGCTTATAGGAAGGACAGAGTTGTGAGGTGGAGCTGCAGCAGCGACTAGCATATATGGTGGCTACATTACGCAAAAGAGAGCGAGAAGAGAAGCAAGGCACGGTCGTGAAGCTAGTAGCGATCAAGAAGTGATCTGAACTACTTCGTCAAACATAACTCCAACATCGTGTTCACTTCCCGGACTCCGCCGAAGAGACCATCACGGTTACACACGCCGTTGATGTGTATTTTAATTAAGGTCAACTTCAGGTTTTCTACAACCGACATTAACAAATTCCCATCTGCCTCATAACATGCGGCACGCTTTGAAAGATAATACCTGCGGGGTGTCCCAACTTAGCCCATTATAAGCTCTCACGGTCAACGAAGGATATTCCTTCTACCGAAGACCCGATCAGTCTCGGAATCCCGGACTACAAGACATTTCGACAAAGAATAAAACAAGACCAGCAAAGCCGCCCGATTGTGCCGACAAATCCCGATAGGAGCTGCACATATCTCGTTCTCGAGGCACATCCGGATGAGACATCCTCTGAGTAAAACCAAGCCTCGAGTTTCCCGTGGTGGCCCCGCAGATCTACTCGTTTGGCCAGCACTCGAAGGAGCACTG
This sequence comes from Aegilops longissima, assembly GCA_021605205.1. NCBI lineage: Eukaryota > Viridiplantae > Streptophyta > Magnoliopsida > Poales > Poaceae > Aegilops > Aegilops longissima. The sequence goes on from CM038680.1 coordinate 499,868,591, forward strand.
GTCCGGGGTTAAAATAAAGATGACCCTCGGGCTCGCGAAAACCCGGGAAAAAAGGCTTAGGTGGCAAATGGTAAAACCAATGTTGGGCCTTGCTGGAGGAGACTTATTCAAAGCGAACTGTCAAGGGGGTCCCATAAATCACCCAACCGTGTAGGAACGCGAAATCAAGGAACATAACACGGTATGGCGGAAACTAGGGTGGCAAGAGTGGAACAAAACACCAGGCATAAGGCCGAGCCTTCCACCCTTTACCAAGTATATAGATGCATTCATTATAGCAGATATATTGTGATATCCCCAACAAGTAAACATGTTCCAACAAGGAACAACATCTCCATGTTTCAACAAGGAACAAACTTCATCTTCACCTGCAACTAGCAACGCTATAAGAGGGGCTGAGCAAAGCGGTAACATAGCCAAACAATGGTTTGCTAGGAAAGGATGGTTAGGGGTTTGACATGGCAATATGGGTGGCATGATAAGCAAGTGATAGGCATCGTAGCATAGGCATAGCAAAAGAGCGAGCATCTAGCATAGCAAAGATAGAAGTGATTTCGAGGGTATGGTCATCTTGCCTGCAAAGTTCTCAGAGTTGTCGAAAGCTTGATCCTCGTAAGCGTTCTCAACAGGTTCCTCGTTCACGTACTCGTCTCCCGGCTCTACCCAAAGCAAGAACACAAACAAAGGAACCACAATAAATCACGGTGCAATGCACAAGCAACATGATGCAAAACATGGCATGATATGCGAGATGTGATATGCAATGCGTATCGTGCTCGGAAGGAAAATGATGAACCAGGCATCAACTTGGCAAACCAAGTATGCCTCTGGAAAGATGAGATGATTTCGGTTGAAATCGATATAAAGATCACCGGAATCGGATGCGCGGTTTGCGAATGACAAGCAAAACAAGAATGGCACAAATCTGCCATTAACAGCATGATACCACTTAGCAAGCAACAAGAAATTAAGCTACTGCACCCAAACGTACCAGAAAAGCATATGTCAGTGATCTACTCAAGATGCTTGACAAAAGATAAACACTGAGCTACGGCTAAATCACAACATAACAGGTCCAAACAAGCATGGCAAAAGTGCATAATATATCAGCTTCACAGACTTAGTGAAATTACTGAACATGGCAAAATCAGTATCAGGAAGCAATGTTCAGAGCAAGAAAACAACATGCTCCAGAACTTATAATAGCAAAACAAGGCATGGAATGAATCTACTCAAAGCATAGAACAAAAGTCCCTTACTGACCATAAGCCAAAAAAGATCAGAAAATATAATAACACCCATGTCAAAATAGCAAGTTTCGTTAACAGATTCAGCAACAGGGCATGGCAAAAACAGATAACAAGTAGGCATGTTTAAGAGCTCAATGACCTCACTACAGAGCATTACATGATAAACTAAGCATACATACATCAAGAAGACATGGCATAGAAGATATACATGGCAAGAACAACATCATAGCATACACGGATCAACTACAACAACCTTGGCAAAATTTAATAACATGTAAACAATCTGCCAGGAAACATTTTATAGCAAAAGTAGAGCTCGATTAACTCAAGCTATGACACTCCATAATTGCAAACAAAGGCATGGATGGATAGAGAATAACCATATGTTCAAAACATCCTTACTGAAGTATCTCAAAATATGCATGGATCTCTCGGTAGCATCAAGTTAACATGGCATAAAAATATCAAGAAAAGCAGGGCTGAAAACAGCAACATCAGGAAGCCTAGTTTGCATGCTTGTGCTAGTCACCACAGAGATCACCAAAATACATGGCATACACACCTGGAAATATGGCATGGCATATTACAAAACACATGTAGGACTCAAGATCATAGGGTGCACACATCAATCATGGCAAAAATGACAAAAGTGCATGTTCTGTTAAGAAACAGAAACTAACATCACATAGCCCTCTTCTAACAGCATTTCGGGCATCAAGCTGAGCTCAAATGAAAATGATGCAATGAGATGAAATGATATACTCATTGTGGCAAACATTTTGACATATTACACGCACGAAACGGAGCTACGGATGCAAAGTTATAGCACGATGAAAATGCAACAAATTATCACAGAATTAAAGACTTAGATGAATTCGGGGGGAAGGAGAAAGTCAACCCCGATCTAGATCCGATATGGCCAGAGGTCGAGGTCGCCGGAGACGGCTCGCCGGAACTCGGGCCGGAGGAGAGGGGAGGCCGGGCCGGCCGGAGGAGGAGGCGACGCAATGACGGTAAGGCGGGCGAAGCGGCGGCCGGCGCGGCCGGTCAAGGGCGGTGAGGGCAAGCGCTTGGCGAGGGCTGACGCCATTGGCGGCGGGCGGACGCGTCAGTGCCGTCCGGATTTGTCCGGCGCAGGGAGAGGAGCGGGGAGCTAGGGTTAGGGTAGAATTGATCTGGGATTTGGAGGGGAAGATACATATTTATAGGTAGAAGGAGCTAGGAAGCTCCAAATGAGGTGCGGTTTTCGCCCACACGATCGTGATCGAACGACGGAGAGCATGGAAGTTACTTAGATGGGTTATTGGACTATTTTGGAGGGGTGTTGGGCTGCAACATAAAAGAGGCCTTTGCGAGAGTGCGGTTAACCGTTGGAGTACCAAACGAGCTCAAATGACCCAAACTTGACAGTGGTCTACGGTGGTGTACCAAGGCCACTTGACAAACCTCGGTCCATTCCGAGAAAGTTTAGTACCCGCTCACGGAAAAACGTAAAAGGGGGCGCTGGGGAACATAGGAGTGCCGGATTGCAAAACGGACAACGGGGAAAATGCTCGAAATCATGAGACGAACACGTATGCAAATGAGATGCACATGATGACATGATATGAAAAGCATGACATGGACAAAATGCAAAACGAAGACAAAAACCCAACCACGGAGGGAATATCATATCACAATGCGAAAATGGCAAGAGTTGGAGTTACAAATATGGAAAGTTACATCCGGGTGTTACAACACTCCACCACTACAAGAGGATCTCGTCCGAGATCTAGGACTGAAAGAACTCCGGATATTCGAACGGAGGTGATCCTCGCGCTCCCGGTGGCTTCTCGGTCGGAATGGTGTGACCACTTCACTTTCAGGAATTTGATTGACTTGTTGCGAGTCTTGCGCTCGGTTTCTTCAAGAATAGCAGCGGGTGCTCATGATAAGAAAGATCTTCTTGAAGGTCAATTTCTTGAAGTTGATAGTGTGTTCAGAGTCTTGAAGCACTTGCGAAGCTGTGACACGTGAAACACATCGTGCACGTTCGCGAAGTTGAATGAAGCTCAAGTTGATAGGCGAGATCGCCTCTTTTGCCAATGATCTTGAAAGGACCCACGTATCTAGGGGCAAGTTTCCCTTTGATACAGAAGCGACGAGTGCCTTTCATTGGAGAGACGCGGAGGTAGACATGGTCTCCGATTTCAAAAGCCACATCACGGTGCTTTGTCATCATAATAGCTCTTCCGCGCGATTAGCGGCTTTGAGATTCTCGAATGACTTTGCACATTTCTTGACTTCGTGATCAAGTCGTTGCCAAGAAGTTGGCGTTCACCGCTCTCGGACCAATTGAGAGGAGTACGACACTTTCGCCATAGAGAATTTCAAATGGGGCCTTGCCGAACTCGCTTAGAAGCTGTTGTTGTAGGAGAACTTCGGCATATGGAAGACAATCTTCCCACTTCATACCGAAGGAAATGACACAAGCCCTGAGCATATCTTCAAGGATTTGATTGACTCGCTCAACTTGGCCACTTGTTTGAGGATGGAAAGCTGTGCTGAAACGAATGTTGGTGCCCATGGCCTTCTGAAAAGAATCCCAAAACTTGGAGGTAAAGATGCTGCCACGGTCTGAAGAGATCACTTGTGGAATGCCGTGCAAGGAGACAATCCTGGATGTGTAAAGCTCTACCAACTGAGCTGCTGTGATAGATTCTTTGATAGGAAGAAAATGAGCCACTTTAGTAAGCTTGTCAATGACAATGAAGATAGCATCATTTCCATGCTTGGACTTTGGAAATCCAGTCACGAAGTCCATCTCGATATGATCAAACTTCCATTCTGGAATAGCAAGAGGTTGGAGGAGACCAGCTGGTCTTTGGTGTTCTGCTTTCACTCTTCTGCAGACATCACACTCATTCACGAATTGAGCAATTTCTCGCTTCATTCGAGTCCACCAATATGACTGCTTGAGGTCATGGTACATCTTCGTACTTCCAGGATGAATGGATAGAAGCGAATTGTGCGCCTCGTTCATAATGACTTTACGTAGATCACCCTTTGGAACCACAATCCGGTCCTCGAAGAAAAGAGTATATTTGTCATCAATGTGGAAGCACTTGTACTTGGAAATGCCCTTGTCGATACCACGTTTCACCTTTTTCACCATGGTATCCAGGAGTTGAGCCTCACGAATCTGATCTTCCAAAGTAGGAGAGACTATGAGGTTGGCAAGAAAGCCTTGAGGAACAACTTGAAGATTCAGCTTGCGAAAGCTTCACAAAGATCCGGTTGGAAGGGCTTGAGGATTAAACTGTTGCGTAAGCCTTCCTGCTCAAAGCATCTGCAATCACATTGGCCTTGCCCGAGTATATTCAATACTTGGGTTGTACTCTTGAATCATTTCACCCATCGAGTCTGCCTGAGGTTGAGGTTGGGTTGAGTGAAGATATACTTGAGACTCTTGTGATCGGTGAAAATGTCCACTTTCCTTCCCAACAAGAGATGTCTCCATGTTATTAATGCATGGACAAGCGCCGCCAACTCAAGATCGTGAGTGGGGTAGTTCTTTTCGTTGGGCTTCAGCTTGACGAGAGGTATAGGCCACAACTCTCTTCTCTTGCATTAACACAGCACCGAGACCTTGAAGAGAAGCATCACGAAAACTTCAAATGGCTTGGATTCATCAGGAGGAGTCAAGACAGGAGCTGTGACGAGTTTCTCTTTGAGAGTATTGAAAGCAACGTCACACTCAGGAGACCAGACATACTTCACATGCTTCTGGAGGAGGTTGGAAAGAGGCTTTGCAATCTTGGAGAAATTCTCAACGAATCTTGACAATAGCTTGCAAGACCAAGAAAATCTGGAGCTGCTTGACATTCGAGGAGGTTCCCAATTCACAACTGCAGACACCTTCTCGGGATTAACAGTGATGCCCTTGGCGGAGATGATATGACCAAGGTAAAGCACTTCATCAAGCCAAAATTCACATTTGGAAAACTTCGCATAGAATTGATGCTCTCTGAGCTTGTCTAGCACCAATCGCAAATGTTTGGCATGATCCTTCTTATTCTTGGAGAAGACCAAAATATCATCAAGATAGACCAAGACGAATTCATTGGTGTAGGGGTTGAAGATGAAGTTCATCATTCGAGAGAATGTTGGAGGAGCATTGACAAGGCCGAAAGACATGACAGTATATTCATAAGAACCAAAGCTTGTTCTGAATGCTGTCTTGGGAATATCTTGTTCACGAATGCGAATTTGATGATAACCCATACGAAGGTCAAGCTTGGAGAACACTTTAGCACCTTTGAGTTGCTCGAAAAGCTCATTGATGTTGGGAAGTGGATACTTGTTCTTGATTGTCTTCTTATTCAATGGACGGTAATCGATGCAAAGTCGGTCCGTGCCATCCTTCTTTTGGACAAAAAGAACACCACAACCCCAAGGAGATGAACTCGGTCTGATCAAACCCAGACTCTCTTGTTCATCGAGCTGCTTCTTCAATTCCTTCAGCTCATCAGGTCCAAGCTTGTATGTACGCTTGCAAGCGGGTTCGATGCGGGCTCAAGATCGATAACGAATCCAAGCGGCGGTGAGGAGGCATTCTGGAAGCTCTTACGGAAAGACATCTTGGTACTCTACAAACATTTGGAATCGAGAGATAGCATCAATTCTCCTTCTCATTGAGAGAAAACAACCGAATGGTTTCATCACGAAGGCATAGATGATCACATCATTAGAAGAGTGAGTCAATTGAATTTCCTGGCAGCACAATCAAGCTGAGCTTTGTCTTTGAAAGCCATCCATCCCAAGAATAAGATCAATATCCGAGTCACCAAGGACAATTGGTTTAGCCAGAAATCTATAGTCGCCCATCTTGATAGAGACATCGGGAGCAACCAAACTAGAATTCATAAGCTTTCCGGGAGAAACAACTTGCATAACTTTGGACAAAATCTTTGTGTCAACATTGTGCTTCGATGCAAAAGGATATGACATGAAAGAATGCGATGCACCAGTATTAAATAAGACTTTTGCAGGAATATCATTAACTGAGAGATTACCCATTATCACATCAGTAGATTCCTCCGCTTGAGCTGCATTCATCATATTCACCTTTGCAGACTTTGGATTATGCTTGACCACTGCATTGCTGGAAGATTTCACCGGAGGAGGAGGCGGAAGGCGCCTTTGGTTGAAGCACTTGTTAGCATAGTGACCTTCTGCGACACTTGTGGCAAGTCACCTCTGAGAGCGGACGTTGATAAGGAGCATTTGGCTTTGGAGCTTGAGAATTAGACTTGTTCTGATAGCCTGGGTTGGGTGGGTGGGAAGATCCACGACCACCTGAGTTCTTCTGCTGATAAGGCTGACGGAACGGAGGAGGAGGAAGGTAGAACTTCTGCTGCTTAGCTGCCACTTGAGAGGAAGAAGAAGACTGAACTACATCCCTGATTCTCTTCTTAGAAGCCTCACATTTGAGCTGGGCAGCTTCTTGCTTCAGTGCCATGTTGTAGAATTCATCATACTTTTCTGGCTCAAAAAGCACGAGAGCTAATTGCAGATCTTCTCTGAGACCACCTCTGAATTGATAGATCATACTCTTTTCATCAGGGACGTCTTGCTTAGCGAAGCGAGCGAGTTTCTGGAACTGGATATTGTATTGATACATAGACATGTTGCCTTGCTTGAGATTGCGGAACTCCTCACGCTTGCTCTCAACAACACTTTTCGGAATGTGGTGAGCTTTGAAGTCTCGGCGGAACTCATCCCGTAATGACACGACCTCCTCTGGAATCTTTGTATTCTGGTACCACTCAAAGCAGCTTGGTCCTTGAGTTGAAGCGAAGCAAACTTGACAAAGTCCTCGGGTCGACATTGCTACATTCAAAATGTTTGCAGATGTCCACAAGCCAATCGTCGGCGTCTGTGGCCTCGACACGTAAACCGAAAGACTTCGCTGATTAGCGAGGAACCGATTGAGAGTAGCAAAGTGCGGCTGGTTGTTGCCTTGGCCTTGATTTCCTTGATTGCCTTGCCCTTGGGTGCGCTCTTGCAAGAGTTGCAAAATCATCGAGCATTGGCATTGGTGGCTGCCATGATAGCTTGCCAGCCTCCGGGAGGTGGAGGTGGAGGTGGAGGGTTCGACTGACTCCCATCATTGCGTTCCGGATTCAGACGCGTTGGCGGAGCCATCCTGAAGAGGGTGACATCCGTTAGCACTTGATAGACAGATAGTCAAGTTGAATCAACGGATAGAAATTGCAACATATAGTCTTCACAATAAACATTCGAACAAGGATGAACGAATGAATTCCAAAGTTAACATCACACGTCCATTAAGGTGAGAAGCCACTTGATTAAGGGTTGATGAAAAAAATAACAAGGTACGACTGGAACAAATAAGTGGTAAGGATTACCCAATCACAAACCAAATATCTGCGGGAAGAAATGCTAGGAGCTACTTGAATCCCACCTATAAACTCCTGAAACTTTTTGGTTATGCAATCTGGTGTTGGGGATACAGGGGACACAAAATATATCACCCAAACTAACAATACCTAGATCCAGCTGTATCCATCCGTCAACACATAACCAAGAAACCTTCGGAAATCGTGTACCTCGACCTTCGAAAAGCATCCGTTATATGAGTCATGGCAATACTCCCGAGCTCGCCCCAGTACTGGGTTATCGGGGTTATCTCACCAACAACTGCACAAAAGAGATTTCGATGTCGGCAAATCTCAGGTATTTCCAGAACTGCAACGATAAAATTGTGACGACAACACCTCGGAGCTCAACTCCCGGGACACCGCCACAACCCCTAAATGTCGAGGCACCAAGAACAATGTTCTCGTCACAAAACCATCGAACGATTCCAAGATACCAGCGTGATCCTAAATTTTTTAGTGAAATTTGAGGAGAGGAGAGTCAAAACTTCTACGTCGGAGACCTCACCAGAGCGGCAGAAGGGACTGGGGAGTAAAAGAATCCTACTCTCGATATATATAATCCTAAGACTCAAAACATTTTGTTCTAGACTCAACAACGCCAAAAACAATCAAGCGTGGGCTCCTAAGTCGGGGATGGCTCGATTACCAACTTATAGCCCTCGATGCGGCTATATCTCCCACGTGTCGAAGCACGACTTAGAGGCATAACCGCATTGAAAGCAATGTCGCAAGTGAGGTAATCTTCACACAACCCATGTAATACATAAGGAAAGAGATACATAGTTGGCTTACAATGCCACTTCACACAATACATAAATAAACATCCATCATTCAGATTACACTCAAGGTCCGACTACGGAACCAAAATAAAAGAAGATACCCCAAATGCTACACGATCCCGATCGTCCCAACTGGCTCCACTCATCGATCATCGTGAAAAGACACATAGTAACGACCACGTTCCTCGTCGAACTCCCACTTGAGCTCGGTTCGTCACCTGCTTGCATCGTCGGCACTGCAACTGTTTTGGTAGAATCATGAGTCACGGGACTCAGCAATCTCACACCCGAGATCAAGACTATTTAAGCTTATAGGAAGGACAGAGTTGTGAGGTGGAGCTGCAGCAGCGACTAGCATATATGGTGGCTACATTCGCAAAAGAGAGCGAGAAGAGAAGCAAGACACGGTCGTGAAGCTAGTAGCGATCAAGAAGTGATCTGAACTACTTACGTCAAACATAACTCCAACACCGTGTTCACTTCCCGGACTCGCCGAGAAGAGACCATCACGGTTACACACGCGTTGATGTGTATTTTAATTAAGGTCAACTTCGGTTTTCTACAACCGGACATTAACAAATTCCCATCTGCCTCATAACGCGGGCACGGCTTTGAAAGATAATACCTGCAGGGTGTCCCAACTTAGCCCATTATAAGCTCTCACGGTCAACGAAGGATATTCCTTCTCTGGGAAGACCCGATCAATCTCGGAATCCGGACTACAAGACATTTCGACAGCAATAAAACAAGACCAGCAAAGCCGCCCGATTGTGCCGACAAATCCCGATAGGAGCTGCACATATCTCGTTCTCGAGGCACATCCGGATGAGACATCCTCGAGTAAAACCAAGCCTCGAGTTTCCCGTGGTGGCCCCAGATCTCTACTTGTTTGGGCCAGCACTCGAAGGAGCACCGGTCCGGGGGTTAAAATAAAGATGACCCTCGGGCTCGCGAAAACCGGGGGAAAAAACTTAGGTGGCAAATGGTAAAACCAATGTTGGGCCTTCTTTGGAGGAGTCTTATTCAAAGCGAACTGTCAAGGGGTCCCATAAATCACCCAACCGTAAGGAACGCGAAATCAAGGAACATAACACCGGTATGACGGAAACTAGGGTGGCAAGAGTGGAACAAAACACCAGGCATAAGGCCGAGCCTTCCACCCTTTACCAAGTATATAGATGCATTAATTATAGCAGATATATTGTGATATCCCCAACAAGTAAACATGTTCCAACAAGGAACAACATCTCCATGTTCCAACAAGGAACAAACTTCATCTTCACCTGCAACTAGCAACGCTATAAGAGGGGCTGAGCAAAGCGGTAACATAGCCAATCAACGGTTTGCTAGGAAAGGATGGTTAGGGGTTTGACATGGCAATATGGGTGGCATGATAAGCAAGTGATAGGCATCGTAGCATAGGCATAGCAAAAGAGCGAGCATCTAGCATAGCAAAGATAGAAGTGATTTCGAGGGTATGGTCATCTTGCCTGCAAAGTTCTCAGAGTTGTCGAAAGCTTGATCCTCGTAAGCGTTCTCAACAGGTTCCTCGTTCACGTACTCGTCTCCCGGCTCTACCCAAAGCAAGAACACAAACAAAGGAACCACAATAAATCACGGTGCAATGCACAAGCAACATGATGCAAAACATGGCATGATATGCGAGATGTGATATGCAATGCGTATGCGTGCTCCGGAAGGAAAATGATGAACCAGGCATCAACTTGGCAAACCAAGTATGCCTCTGGAAAGATGAGATGATTTCGGTTGAAATCGATATAAAGATCACCGGAATCGGATGCACGGTTTGCAAATGACAAGCAAAACAAGAATGGCACAAATCTGCCATTAACAGCATGATACCACTTAGCAAGCAACAAGAAATTAAGCTACTGCACCCAAACGTACCAGAAAAGCATATGTTAGTGATCTACTCAAGATGCTTGACAAAATATGAACACTGAGCTACGGCTAAATCACAACATAACAGGTCCAAACAAGCATGGCAAAAGTGCATAGTATATCAGCTTCACAGACTTAGTGAAATTACTGAACATGGCAAAATCAGCATCAGGAAGCAATGTTCAGAGCAAGAAAAAAACATGCTCCAGGAACTTATAATAGCAAAACAAGGCATGGCATGAATCTACTCAAAGCATAGAACAAAAGTCCCTTACTGACCATAAGCCAAAAAGGATCAGAAAATATAATAACACCCATGTCAAAATAGCAAGTTTCAGTAATGATTCAGCAACATGGGCATGGCAAAAACAGATAACAAGTAGGCATGTTTAAGAGCTCGATGCACTCACTACAGAGCATTACATGATAAACTAAGCATACATACATCAAGAAGACATGGCATAGAAGATATACATGGCAAGAACAACATCATAGCATACACGGATCAACTACAACAACCTTGGCAAAATTGAATAACATGTAAACAATCTGCCAGGAAACATTTTATAGCAAAAGTAGAGCTCGATTGACTCAAGCTATGGCACTCCATAATTGCAAACAAAGGCATGGATGGATAGAGCATAACCATATGTTCAAAACATCCTTACTGAAGTATCTCAAAATATGCATGGATCTCTCGGTAGCATCAAGTTAACATGGCATAAAAATATCAACAAAACAGTGAAATCAGCAACATCATGAAGCCTAGTTTGCATGCTTGTGCTAGTCACCACAGAGATCACAAAAATACATGGCATACACCCCTGGAAAGATGGCATGGCATATTACAAAACACATGTAGGACTCAAGATCATAGGGTGCACACATCAATCATGGCAAAATGACAAAAGTGCATGTTCATTAAGAAATGAAACTAACATCACATAGCCCTCTTCTAACAGCATTTCGGGCATCAAGATGAGCTCAAATTAAAATGATGCAATGAGATGAAATGATATACTCATCGAGACGAACATTCTGACATATTACACACACGAAATGGAGCTATGGGTGCAAAGTTATGGCACGATGAAAATGCAACAAATTATCACAGAATTAAAGACTTAGATGAATTCGGGGGGAAGGAGAAAGTCAACCCCGATCTAGATCCGATCTGGCCGGAGGTCGAGGTCGCCGGAGACGGCTCGCCGGAACTCGGGCCGGGGAGGAGAGGGGAGGCCGGGCAGACGGAGGAGGAGGCGACGGCGGCGGCCGGGCGCAAGGCGCGGCGAGGCGGGGGCGGGTGACGTATGGGCAAGGCGACGGCGCGATTCCTGGCTGGCGACCAAGGGCGGCGACTGACAGCGTCCGCGCCGTCTGGACGTGTCCGGCGCGGGGAGAGGGAGCGGGAGCTAGGGTTAGGGTAGAATTGATCCGGATTTGGAGGAGATGCATATTTATAGGTAGAAGGAGCTAGGAAGCTCCAAATGAGGTGCGGTTTTCGCCCACACGATCGTGATCAAACAACGGAGAGCATAGAAGTGACTTAGATGGGTTATTGGACTATTTTGGAGGGGTGTTGGGCTGCAACTTAAAAGAGGCCTTTGCGAGAGGTAGTTAACTGCTGAGTACCAAACGAGCTCCAAATGACCAAACTTGACAGTGGTCTACCGGTGGTGTACCAAGGCCACTTGACAAACCTCGTCCATTCCGAGAAAGTTTAGTACCCGCCACGGAAAAACGTAAAAGGGGGCGCTGGGGAACATAGGAGTGCCGGATTGCAAAACGGACAACGGGGAAAATGCTCGGAATCATGAGACGAACATGTATGCAAATGAGATGCACATGATGACATGATATGAAAAGCATGACATGGACAAAATGCAAAAATGAAAGACAAAAACCCAACCACGGAGGGAATATCATATCACAATGCCGAAAATGGCAAGAGTTGGAGTTACAAATAAGGAAAGTTACATCCGGGGTGTTACAGTTGTTCCTTTGGTAGTTTAGATCCTAGGGAGGCGACGAGGTGCAGGTAGGTAGGGGGAAAGATCTCCGTGCGCACCCCAGTGTTCGAACCTAGAGGGTCTGCCGGAACCCGAAATCTGACATTTGGCAAGCCAGGTAGGGGTGCGCCAGAGCTTTCCCTTCCGCCGACCCGCTCTCCGCCGACATCGCGACTCACCCTACGATGAGCAGCGCGCCGCCCACTCCGGCCGCTGGAGCCAGCGCGGTTTCCAGGGGGCTCCGAGGCTTGGCCCCAGCCTTGCGACAGGTGCGGTGGCCGAACAAGTTCAAGCCGGAGATGCCACCACGCTATAACGGCATGACCGATCCGCTGGCCTTCCTGCTAGCGTATGAGGAGGCCGTCCTCGAAGCAGGGGGCGATGACAGGGCTATGGCTAACTGGCTTCCCATGGCTCCTCAATGGCGCTGCGCGTGTGGCTCCACCACCGGCGGCCAGGTTCAAGTGGCCTCTTGGGAGGAGCTGCGCGGCCTTTTCCTCGCCAGGCACGCTACGCCGGCGCCCCCAGTCGTCGCAGCTCTCCTGGGCGGCTCGCAGGCGCCACCTTCACACCGCCACATCAAGTTGTTCGCTCGCCAGGTCGGTGCTGCCTCTGCGCAGCATGGGGCTCCTCCGGGTCGTTCGGTGCCTAGGGCCGATCTGGCCTTCAGCTCGGAGGATCGCCCCTCCAACTAAGCCTGCTCGGGCACGCTCCCAATGCTGTGCACCCCACCATCTGCCAGTGGCCGTCACCAGACTCTCATCGACGGCGGCGCTGGCCTCAAAGGTTTCGGCTGAAGCCTTCACCTCCTCCACATATCGCAGGGCGGCTTCAGCCCAGCCGCCCTTCTTGGGCGCCGGGGCGGTTCATCCAGCTCCCTGGGGCAGATCCGTCTCCCGGTAACCTTCGGCACCTATGACAACTTCTGCACGGAGCTGATCGACCCGACATCGCTCCCATCGGCCTCCCATACAACGCCATCCTCGGCTATCCAAAGACGAGCCCGATTCATGGCCGCGACTCACCCAACAGATAACCTCATGAAGATGCCCGGATCAACGACGCCCTCACCGTGTCCGGAGACACCGGGATGCGCGTAGGTGCTCAAGCTCGTCTTCAAGACGGCGGCGTTGGTGCAACCGCCGACTCGACGCCCGAGCACAAGGGGCTGCACCGCCAAGAAGAAGCAGTTGTTCACCCAAGACAAGGCGTAAACCAAGCAGATCATCGGTCGACGAGGACGGATCCACTAACGCCACCTTCACCATAGGCGCCAACCTCGAGCCCGAAAGCAGTGAGGAGGCCCTGGTCAAGTTCCTCGCGGCGCAAACAAGAAGATATTCACATGGGAGCCTGATCACCGTGGCGGGATCCCTAGAGGCATAATCGAGCACCACCTCAACGCAGTCCCCAACGTGACGCCTTCGGAAGCGTATAAGCGGCGGCAGCCCCAAAAAGCAGGCTTTCATCGTCAAAGAGACACGCAAGCTAGAAGCTGCATGGGTCATTCGTGAGGTCCGATACCCAGATTGGTTGGATAACCTGGTGGTCGTGCCAAAGAAAGGTGGGAAGGAACGTATGTGTGTCGACTTCACCAACCTCAACAAAGCCTGCCCGCAGGATCCATTCCCGCTCCCACGTATCGATCAGATCGTCGATTCTACCGCCGAGTGTGACCTGTTGTGTTTCTTGGACGCCTTCTCTGGTTATCACCAGATCAAGATGGCGGTAGAAGACGTGGAGAAAACGGCTTTCCTGACCACGTGTGGGGTGTACTGTTAGACATGCATGCCGTTCGGGCTGCGCAACGCAGCCGCGAACTTTCAGTGGCTGATGCACATCACCTTGGGGCCGCAGCTCGGGAAGAATGTTGAGGCTTACGTCGATGACATTGTGGTGAAGTCTCGTGAGGCCAAAACCCTGATTCAAGACCTGGAGGAAACTCAACCCGGAGAAGTGTGTGTTTGGGGTCCCCTCGGGCAAGCTCTTGGGCTTCCTCGTGTCCCACCGAGGCATCAAGGCTAACCCAGAAAAGGTCAAGGTGGTCGAGGACATGAGCCCGCCAAAGACCCTTAGAGAAACGCAGAGGCTCATTGGGCGCGGGACCGCACTAGGACACTTCATCTCCAAGTTGGGGGAGAGAGCGCTGCCTTTCTTCCAGCTGATGAAGAAAAAGGGGCTCTTCGAATTGACTAAAGAGGCCGACAAGGCGTTCCAAGATCTCAAGAAGTACCTAACCAGCCCTCCGGTATTGGTGGCCCCGCGCCCTCAAGAACCCCTGGTGCTCTACCTTGCAGCCACTCCCTACTCCGCCAGCGCAGCCCTGGTGGCGGTTAGGGAGGATCGTCGGACCAAAGCCGTGGCAGCTGCCCGGGTCAAGGAGAAGCAGGATCAAGGAAGACTCACAGAGACCACTACCACAGCCGAGAAGGATTAGCCGCCGCAGGGAAACGCACTCGGGACAGAAGAGACCCCTCCCCCTGGGGACCAGCCGCTGGAGGCTCCACTGTCTCAGGAAGCGCCACGGTCTCCGGAGGGCGCCATCGACACCAGCACTCCCAACCTCGTTGAACACCCCGTGTACTTTGTTAGCACAGGACGCGAGGGCGGTACCCCATGCCTCAGAAACTCCTCCTCGCTTATTGGTGGCCTCGCAAGCTGCGGCATTATTTTCAAGGCCACCCCATCAAGGTTGTCTCAGCATTCACTTTGAAAGGGTGCTCAGGAGCCCCAACTCAGCTGGAAGAGTCGTTGAGTGAACATCGAACTGCAATCGCTTTCAGCTCGAATTCAGCACAACCGAGTCATCAAGGGGCTGCATTGGCGGATTTCGGGTGGAATGGACGGAGGCGCGGGCCCCAAGGTCGATGAGGATCGATCCCTCTCCCGGAAGCGAGGCACGAGACGGTTGGGTCATGTACTTG